>JAKTTS010000005.1:0-84212 GCA_030560485.1 Ascoidea tarda (nom. inval.)
AAAGTTACTGAGACTAACTGGTAAGAAATCCGGGGAGTGAACGCAGATAGATGAGTAACAATTTGAGGTAAATTGTTGGGAATTAAGTTGGTTACAGTAGCTTGAGTAGCATGGGGTTAGTTGTGTTATTACGCCAGATATTTTTTCTGAGAGAGAATTTAAAGAGTTGAGAAAAGTGGGAGAATTGAAAAAGTCTAGATCGAAATCCAGGCCTGTAGAGTGATTTGAGTCGGAGGTGGTAATTGAGTTTAAAGGTGGTAAAGAAAAGGATATGATATCATTTAAGGTGGATGAGTAGTTACAGATATTGTTATTTAAAAAAGTAGATAATATTGAGAGGAAAATAAAGTCTATTTGTTTATTTGGGTATTTGTTGTTAACTAGTAGTTTGATTATTAATTTGAATTGTTTTATAGTTAGATTAATTGAGATATTGTCATTATTAGTGTTGTCAATGTTTTTGTTCATATTATTATCATTTGACAAGGTATTGTAATTGGAGTGGTAGAATTGATATAAAATGGAGATAAACCATTTATAAAGAGAAGAGTAGGACCAAATTTCTTTACAAGATTTCAACATTTTATCTGTTATAAAATGGTGAGTTAGAGAGGAAGTCTCTAGCGTTTTAGCAGAATCTATGGAAGGTTTGCTTTCATGGGAGACAAAAGCAGATGGAGAAACGGTTAGAGAGTATCTGGTTGAGTTTGAATCAAGGGTTCTGTCGGTGGAAGTAGAGTAGTTTCTTTCAAAGATCTGGGGGTTGTAGTTGTCATTGGAATCAAAAGTATCAGTCATTGAGGAGGAGTACTGGCGTTCATAAAGGGTACCAAGAGAGTAGGTGGAATCACAGGTAGAGTTTCTGGAGAAGATATGAGCAGAAGAATCTGGAGACTGGTGAGAAGCAAAGGAATTGGGTGTTTTAAAAGGGCTGTTGGAGGGAGTGGTGAAGGAGGAGCTGACACTGGGAAAACTGTTGTGGGAGATGGACTCCAAGTGGCCAGTGAGCTGATTGACAGAGGGATAGACTGGCATAGAGAACAGGGAAACAGAGGCTCTGAGGGAGAACTGGGGCTTGTCGATGTTCTCAGACTTGGAGAAGCCTATGGCAGTGAAGGTGTTGGTGATGTTCACTCTGGAAAGAGACGCAGAGGAAGCAGTGACACCAGCAGGGGCATTGAGCGAGTGTGGGAAAGAGAGTTCCATGGGATTCAAGACATTCCACAAAGGACTGGGCTGGAGAAGAAGCAGAAGAAGCAGAAGCAGCAACAACAGCAGCAGAAAAAGAAGCAGGAAGCAGAGTATTTATAGAGCTATAAATAGCTGCGATCTGCAAAAGGAGCTGGACCCGGCGCTTAGGCTCAGCGCTTAGCTCGGCGCTTAATTGCTGGGAAGCTCTAGAACTGGGCTGGGGGCGTTGTTGGTGCTGTTTCTTCTTCCAATGCTGCTACTGTTGCTGGATGATGCTGCTGTTGTTGTTGTTGCTGCTTCTGCTGCTTCTGCTCCACAATGTCCTTCTCCCGCCCCTCCAGCCAGGCCTCCTTGCTTCTTGACCAGAAATTTACCAGTCTCGGTTTCAGCGAAATTGATCTTTCTCAGTACCATGATCAAGACCATCCAGTTTCCTCAGATGCTCCAGGTGCTCCAGCTTCTTCTCCAAGACCCTCACACGTATCCCCAGATGCTGACGATATTGCCATCCAAATTAGCAGCAGGTTCAACCACGACCTAGAAGAATATTTGGCTACAAAGGACTCTGACGACGACTCTTCTTTGTCAATTGCTCTTGCCTTAGACAACCAATATGCTACTTTGCACTCTCCCATTTCCCACCATGGAGATATCTATAGGTCCATCTCAATTGATGATTCCAATTGCAACCTGTTCAATATTGCCAATGGTGCCGCTGCTAATAACAATCGCAGTTTAATTGATCGCGATATCTTGATAACTGATAATAACGGTAACGATAACGATAACGATAATGATAATGATAACGATGATGATAATGATAATGATAATGATAATGATAACGACAATTCCAGTAAACAACCAAATCCCAAGACTGGTTTGTTCAAAGATTTGAAAAAAGATATCATCTTGCTCATATTTTTTTTGAATTCTCTCATCTCAGTTATCTGCTCATTACCTTTCCAAATCTATATGCTTGTCCAAATCATAATCCTATCTTCCCAATACCTCAAATCTATCCAAATCAACAATACTCAATCAGGTAACCCTCTATTCATCTCCTACTACACCACAATAAATTTCCTTAAATCCTCAAACCCTGATTCCTACACTGAAAGCAATTTAAACATATCAATCCCAATAGATATATTCTTGCCTGCTATCATTCTCATTTTCTCGAAATTATACCAAATATTCCTAACCTTTTTATCAATCTATTCTAAAAACGTAATTCAGATTTTTTTTCTATTTATTTACCTAATCTTACTCTTGATTTTTACCACCTGCCTATACTCTCAAACTGCAAACTCTTTTACTCTCAGCCCTGAAAACTCCTCTTTATCTTCATCTACAACTTCAAATCTTTGGTCCGATAATATCAATTCCTATGACTTGAACACCTATGACTTAATCTGTAAAATCTTCAGCTATTTACTAATAGTCTTTTCAGCTTTAACTGTCTTGGTCCATCTATTCTTTTATTTCTTTTATGCTAAAAACCTATCAGCCCGAAAATCCTCTTCTTCAATCGCTATACCCTTCAAATTGAACCCCTTATTACAAACTTTCCAATTTCATAGAGCTTCAATAACTATAAGTTGCTTCACCTCAATGGTCTTCTTATCTCTATTTGTCGACATGTACCAACTAACCTCATCAAGCAAATTTACAATCTTCCTAATTTTTTTATCCCCTTTCTACTTGTTTTTACAAGACATTGTTGTTTCCTATGAACTCTTTATCGGGTCCTTCATCTTTGGCATTTTATTCAATTTACTATATATTCTCTTTGCCTTTCACCAAATCTTATTGATCTTCAAACTCAGATCAATCCACCAATACCCAATCAAATTTTTCATCATCAAGGTTTTCTTCCTTTTTTATTTCACGCTACTATCTCTAAACATCATCATGGTCATAAAAGTCATTTTAAACTTTGATAAAGGTTTAAAATCTTACACCACAAAATCTTACAGCACTTTCTTTCATTTTAAATCTTTCAATCAAAATAATAATCAAAATAATAATCAAAATAAGCATATCAATAACAACACCAATACCAACATACAATTATCACCGTTTATAAACACAAATGATCCTCTTCCAAAAAGATTTTCAATGAAAAATTACCTCTCCTCCCAATCTTTCTCAAAGAGCATTTTCTCATCTAACCAAAATTTAATCCCAAAAAATGATAATCAAGAAAAGAGAAATTCTTCTAAATCTTTTAAATTTTCAAAACTTTTCCCCTTTTTCTCAATTTTATCCATCGCTATCACCATCGCCTTTATCATATTCGAATTCGTCTATTATTTCAATTTGAAAGATTTCACCCTCAAAATGGGCCCGGCAATCGATGATGTCTTTTACATTAGTTTTGATAACTTGTTAGACATCTTCCTTCAATTCCCAAGGAAAACATTAATTTCGAATGCCTCTCTATTAATATTTGGTGAATTTTACTTACTATTTATATTTGCCTTATATTTCTTAACTTCAAATAATAAATCTTTCAATTCAACTATTCAAATCTTTTTTTCTCTATTACTTAAAGAAAAAAAAAATTCTTATGATCTTAAAAAAGATTTAATCCTCGGCTTTAAAATTCTTATTGTCCTAATCTCCGCTTTTCAACTAATTTTCTCAATGTGTCAATACGGTCAAATGAATTTTGTTTATTTTATCTACAATTTTAATAACAATAATTTCAATCCAAGTTTAAAAAATTACATCATCACTCACAGCTTTGTTTCCATTATTTTATCTCTATTAAGATTTATCATTCAAATTTATTCGTTTGCCTATAAACATCGACTGAAAAATTTAGAAAAATTAAATTCAAATCCACAAAATTTAAATAATTTCCATAAAAATAATAACAACCAGCAAGTAAAAGAAGGAAACGATAATAATTTTAATACAACTTTGATCGAAGAAAAATACTCACTTAACATTTTTTACAAAATGTTAATTCTATTCAATGCTTATTTCATAACAGGTTACATTATTAATTTATTAAATAAAATTCAAACCTTATCCAAGCTTGAAATGATATTATCAATTTTTTTAATAATAATTTTAACAACAATCTTTATTGGAATGCTTCTCACTTCAACTTTACTATTCTCATCTTTTCAAAATAAAAAAACTGACGTTTATCAAACCAAAACGAAATTTTATTTAATTGAAATCTTTTGGGGATTTTTAAGTTTCATTATATTCTCCATAACGTTAGCATACCCAATATTTCAAATCATTCGGATTCGAAAAACAGATTTGTTTAAATTATTTAAAATGAAAACATTTCAATATTTTATAACCTTTTACTATGGGAAACCTGAACAAATTTATTCAAATCAAAATTTTCAATTGTACGGTAGTACTTATTTGCCACATTCATTTGCCTACAATATTGTTAGCGAATATTGTAGATTTTACATCATATTTTATAGTTCCTTGGTGATACTCTCATTGGTGGTTATGTTATTGACAATTGACCTACTTTTATTTAACGATAAAAGTATTCTTCAAAGAGTTGAGTCATTTTTCAGAAAACAAAAAAACAAAAAAATTGGAAAATTGTCAAATAAAAATTTTTATTCACTTCTTAAAAAAAAAAAAATATCAGAATATAAATAATCAATTTATCCAGTTAATTAATGACTTAAGGAATTATCAGATGTAAAATGATGTTGTTTTGAAGTTTATTTTAAGTTTTTTTTTGAAGGCTTTTTTGTTGAATTTTATTTGTTTTATAGTATTTAATATTAATATTAATATAGCTATATATAAATTTAATTAATTGTATATATGTATATTAACATTAAAAGTAAATTGAGCTTAGAATAAAATGACTAATTAGAAATAAGTTAATAAATTGATTAATCAATTAAATGTAACCAATTTTATTAGCAATATCTAAAGCATCGTAGTCAGCAGTTAATCTTACATAAGCTTTTTTGGTACCATTTGGACGAATTAAAGTATTAATTTTTAAAGCTTCAACTTCATATAAATCTTTCACAGCAGTTTTAATTTGATTTTTATTGGCTTTTAAATCAACTTGGAAAACTAAAGTGTTAGAATCTTCGATTTTTTTCATGGCAGTTTCAGAGACAATTGGTGCAACAATAATTTTATAAGAATCTAATCTATTGTAATGTGGAACAGACTTGGAAATACGTTTTGGGTTTCTTGATAATTTTAATGTTTTTGGTAAACGGAAAGTGGTTGAAGTTCTAACTTTTAAAATTTTTTTTGAGTTTACCCCTTTAGCAACAGCTTTTTTGGCATTAAGAGCCTTGGTAGATTTATCTAAATAGAAAAAAAAAAGAAAATAGTAAGTAAAAATTGAAAATCTTTATTAATTACTTAATGTTTGGCCTTTTAGAATCAATGCACATTGAATATTAAGATTAAATACAGCTTTTATTGAAATTTTTTATTGTGTAATAAAACTTCATTATAAAATAATCGCAATTGAAAAAGGAGCCTAACATTTTGTGAGATTATAAGAAATTATCTGTATTAATTTCGTGAATAAAAAAAATTAAAAATAATTCTTAATATGATTGAAATAAATTTCTTTTCACAACCCAATCTCCTAGTCCTTTAGGTTTTCTTTAAGAACTTATAATTGATTTAAAGAATACGCTTTAATCCTATATTTTTTGAGAATAACTAATTTCTAATTTTAAAAAAGAATAATCAAATAAAATAGCTCTGTGCAATATATTAAATATCAATTAGTTCAAAACATTTATAAATGAAAATACAATAACTAGCTTGGTTATATTTTTGCCAATATTCCAATTACTTTTACGTCCTTTGATTGTGATGTAATTTAAATGTTTGGATATTTTTCTCTCCTTTGTAACGAGTTCAATATTTTCTCTTATTTAAACGGAAATTTTAATTATCATTTTCATTTTTTGGTGATTAAAACTAGAATTTTCATTAAAACTGTTGGAATTATTAAGATAATACTAGGAATGATAATGGTAGCAAAATCGATATTCAATGTAGATTCTGAAATAATTAAAATTCGGATTAGTCACATACTAGTTGGAGCCATTTAATATGATATATTATGTATTTATGTTATTAACTTATACTGAATTATATTACAAGACTGTCTTGATCTGCTCTAGCTCTTCAATGTATCGTTAGTGGTGAGGCAGATTTTGCTGAAATTTGAAGAATTCAAAGTGGAAAAGGTAGGCAAAAAGCGGCCGAAAGCGGCGTTTTCTCTTTTCGCGCATAGAAGCGTAGTTATGAGCGCGTTTATAAAGCAAAACAAAAAAAAAAAATACAAGAGCCCTTATCTTTAGCACATGATTAGGGCTTTTAAAGCCCAAATTTCAGAAGCAGCACATGAAGCAAAAGCAGCAGAACTATCGTTAGCTTTGTAAAATCTTAGCAAATTTGGTCGATTCAATTTATGAACGTTTTATTGATGGTCCAATAGCCCCATTATAGTATGCAAATTATCTATTAATTTAATTTTGAACAATTATATAAACAATAAATCAGAAAACTCAATAAAACTCAATAAATTAACAAGTAAATAAATAAATTAAACCCATAATAATTCAAACCGAAGCTTCAAACAAGTGTAAACAATTAAATAAAAAAAAACAGGAACAAACATAATCTAAATGAGTAAAACAATAAGGTGAAAAAACAGTAATTGGAAATAAAAAAACATGAAGAACAATAAAAAAGACAATAAAAAAAAATACCTGACAATAAAAGAATAATAACATAAAAAAATAAAGAAAACAAGAAAACAAGAAACCAATAAGCAATAAAAAAAATTTAAAATAAAAATATAAAAGTTATTGTTTATAATTTTATTTTCTTCAAATAAAAATATTATCTCAATTGAAGAAGTGCATCCAGTAATAAAGATGATGGTCCATTTTCATGTTTGCTTTTATCAAAGACATTCCAAAATCGTAATGTTTCGTCTCCTGCCCCTGTAACTATTGTTTGCCCATCTGAACTCATAGCCAAATATAATACTCTATAGGTATGTCCAGTCAATGAAGCGATTTGTTGCATAGTAGGATATTTCCAGATAACGATTTGGTGCTTTGCATACCCATGAGTACTAACAATTTCATTAGAATTTTTTGACCACATTAAATTACAAACCTGTGATCCAGTATCAGTATCACTAACTTTATTACCATTTAGTGTATTCCAAACTTTGATTCTTCTATCTGCAGTTCCTCCTCCTGATGCTAATATTCCTCTTTGATGTGGTGACCAAGAAATGGCTTTTACAGCTGCTCTATGTTCACTTATCTTATAGAGTGGTTTTTCACTATTATTGATTCCATCCCAAACCATTAATCTATTATCATTTCCTCCAGACGCTAATTTGTTTTCTTCGATGTTCCATTTTAACCCACAAATTTCCTGTTTATGGGCTTCAATTTTTTGAATATAGTGTTCAGGAACTCTAACGTCTCTATGTAAGATTGTTCTATCCCTTGAGCCAGATGTTAAAATGTGTTCATTCCAAGCCAATGCAGCAGCTCTTGATGTATGGCCAGTCATTGTTCTTGTGCATTTACAACTTTTAGCATCCCAGATTGCAACCAAACCATTATTAGATCCAACAGCTAAATGAGAACCAGTTCCGATCCAGCTAATACTAGTAACTTTATTATTATCGCCTAAATCACATAATTTATTAACTGCACCAGATGATGAGTCCCAAAGATAAACACATGAACCTAAACCAACACCTAGAATATCTTGGGAACCCCAATCGACTAAATTAAGATAAAAATCATCAGCTAATTCAGGTGCATCTAAAACTCTATAAGGAACCTTTGAGATTGATCGTGGTTTCTTTTGAGGGGATAGTAATAACCTTTGAGTATCAGATCTAATTGGAGATAAAGAATAAAATTCAGAAAGATTATTCTTTTTTTGATTGAATTTCGAGGGAGAAGATTGATAAGTGAATAAATTGCCATTTGATCTACTTTGATTTGATCGAATTGAATTATAAGAAGTAATATTATTTGAAGAAATAAAGGAGTTATTTGTGCCAAAAGAATTAAAATTGTTATGATTATGGTTATGGTTGTGACTATGATTATTAAAATTGTTTATGTTATTATTGATATCATAATTATTAAGATCGTAGTTATTTGACATTGACATTGAATTATTTGAAAATGAATTTGAGTGAATTAAATTTGAGGAGTGAGGAGGAGATCTTTGCACCACTATAACGTTGTTATTATCATTGTTAAGACTATTATAGTTATTTATGAAGGAGTTGTTGTTAATAACTGAATTATTTATAGGATTGTTTAGTAATAGATTATCATTGTTGTTGTTGATATTATTACTGTTCGATATAATGCTGTTATTTGAATTATTGAAAATGTTTAGAGAGGAAGATAATTCGGTTGAAGAAGGTCTCTTTTTGAGATTTTTGAAGAACTTTTTTGTTGATTTAATTGGAGCAGTTGCTTGAGGAACATTATCGCCAAATAATTCAGCTTTTAATACGGTTGAGAATGTTATATTGGCTTCTTCTTCTCTTCTTAGGTCCATATCATTTTCAGAGTTTCGTATACTGATTGAAGATGGGGAGGATAAACCGTTGTTGATATTTTGTATATTATTTATGTTTTGGTTTTGATTTTGATTTGTGTTGTTATTATTGTTATCGTTTATTATTGAGAAGTCAAAGTTATTAGTCTGGTTATTATTATTGTTATTATTATTGTTATTGTTATTATTGGACAAGAATGAGTTACTAATTGAAGTGTTTGATATTGAAGATATTAAAAGATTATCATCAATGTTATTTATTGAGTAAGCAGCTTGTAAATCTATTCCTATTCTATTTGGGATTAACCTATCGCTGTATATAGTTTTATTTTTAAGTTTGTTTTTATTTTTATTTTTATTATTAAATCTTGAAGAAATCATTTTCTTAGTATTTGATATTGGAGAATCATTTATAGTGCTACGATTATTAATATCGTTTTTACGATTTGTATCTATAGATCTATCAAGTTTGTCAGATTTATTGCTTTTATTGTAGTGGTTAGTTTGATTGGATCGATTGCTGTTTACATTTTCAGTAATTTTATAATTGTTAATTGGTGATAATTGTGAGGGAGTTTTAGGAGGTGATTTTGAGACAGAGTTAAATATTGAATTTGAATTAGCATTAAAACGCAACTTTAAATTTGTAGGGGAGGATGGCGAGGATGAAGATGAAGAGGAAGAAGGCGAGGGCGAGGGTGAGGAGGAGAGTAGAGTAGAAGATATATTGATTTGATTTTTCAAAGAAGGAGACTTGAGATGAGAGTAGGACGATTTTGTGGATGAAGTTGGGGATGAGATGCCCTTGGGGGAGTTTCTTGCATCGAGTAGTCTTTTATGAACTTCCATTTTAGACAAGAGAAGAAACAAGAGGTGAAGAGGATTGTAGAGTATATGAGAGACTATTGTATATTGAAGGAAGCGTAGAAAACAATGAAGAAGCTGTTTTTTTAATGTTGAGACAGGATAAAGCGAAGTATATGAAAGAAGAGTTTTAGTCTTTCCTAATTGGAATAATTTTGTCTTCTTTTATGACTTGAAACTAAATTGAAACAGAAAAGAACAATAGAAAAGAAAAACCCACAGAGAAAGAAAAGTGGTGAGAAAATCAGCAGATGATAAATAACATGAAACGGAAACAAGCTCCAAGACACCAAAGCAAAATAAATAGCCAACAATCCAGACAAACAATGAACAGTAAACAGAAAAGCAGAATTCGGTTTCTCCCCAGCACTGCGCTGTTTCTGATTATATCGTCCTTCTGCAAAGGGAAACCTTCGCAAAGGAAAGCGGTTCCAAAGCGCAAACAGCTCACGCCCGTTTAGTCAGACGGGCTCTGCGTTTTCCCGTTTGGGAAAAACGCGTTGCCGTCTCGAAAACCTACGCGTCAGTCAGGTGCAGGTGCACTTGCACACGTGCATTTAGACCCTTTTCAAAAGGGCCTGCCTCATGGGGTCTGTGCGCACACC
The DNA here is from genome assembly GCA_030560485.1 of Ascoidea tarda (nom. inval.). Lineage (NCBI taxonomy): Eukaryota > Fungi > Ascomycota > Saccharomycetes > Ascoideales > Ascoideaceae > Ascoidea > Ascoidea tarda (nom. inval.). Next base: position 10,239 of record JAKTTS010000005.1, read on the forward strand.
CTCGGATTGGGCGTCTATTTCGGTTTCTGGTTCTGTAAACACCCATTCGCTAATTTGCATCAATCACCACCACCACCACAATCGTTTATCTAAATCGAATTGCGGCGCTGGTTGATGGGCCGCTCGTTCTTTACATGTTTTCCGGTGGCTCCTGGTATCTTGGGAAATTTTCCATGGTCCTGAAGTTCCTTCAACTTGTTCACTGTGTAGTCCATTCCCACTTGATAGATCTTGTCAAAGTTTCCAAATTCTAGTGTGCCAAAGTCATCGATTGGTGGTCTCAAGTAGATCACCCCCGGTGTTCTTTTTGCCTTCTCCAAAGCATTCACTGACGCAACATACGCTAGTCTCATTTGAATCTCTGCCATGTTGGGCACATTGGGTTGCTTCGAAAAGGGATTGAACCTGTTAAAGAACGCCCATGTACCGGATAACGAGTCTCCATATGACATCGGTGTTCTGTCATCTATTGACCCAACATCAACTGCTAATATTATACTTGCTCCATGGTTTTTCATCTCCATCACCGGCAAATTATCAACATACCCACCATCTAATAACATGCATCCATTATCAATTAATGGGGGAACCATACCTGCTAATGACATCGATGCTCTGATATATCTCCATGAATATCCACTGGAATGAATCTCCATCTCAGAATTCGTTATATTTGTCGAATTGCAAAAGTACTGTAACCAAAAATCCTCAATTCGGCTTTGCCCAAATGCTTTCCAAATCCCTCTATTAAATTCATGTCCTGTTGTATATGAAGTTATTGGATACGTTAAATCTGTAATCATTCTCCAAATACTCGACATTCTTCCACTAAACTTCTTGGTTTTTGCAAATATAGACAAAAATTCGTAATCTCTCGAATATAATCCTCCAACAAATGATCCAATCGATGTTCCTCCAATTATATCAATCGGGATTCCATTATCTTCTAAAGCCTTAATCACACCAACATGTGCAATTCCTCTAGCTCCTCCTCCTCCTAATACCAACCCAACTGCTTGTCCTGACAATATTCTTGCTAACCTTAGAAAATCATTCTTATATGATTGCGAACTTTGATAAAATGGTATCGATCGAAGTTTACTATATTTCAAAAAGATATCGTTTCTTATTGTTCGAACTTTTGATCTTAAATTTGCCACTATTAATGAATTCATCAAAATTGATCCGTACGATTCCAACGAACTTTCATCAACCATAAAACCTTTAGAATCACCAGAATGAATAAAGTCCAGTTGAATATGATGGTGTGACGAAACCCATAATCTAGGTTTCAACCATTTATTAGTCAATCCCGGTGGCACATATCGATGTGGATGCAATAATATTAACTCAATTCTCGCTGATGTTCTCATTTTGAGTAATAATCTTTCATAATCACCAATATCTGGATATGATAGCGCATCTGCCAATAATACTATACAATCTCCCTGTGATATACACGTCTTGGTCCATGATGAATTTACTGGAGTATTCGCAATATATAATACAATTTGATATCTTTCCTCAACATCCTCAAAATATCCACTTTGTTTTAATTTAGACAATCTATCAAATGCATGTCTTCCCAAATGGTTTAATGTAGCTGTTTGATCTAAAACCATTACTGTTTTTTCAATACTTTTAAATGCATTGGCCAATTTTTCTCCAAATTCAGCTACTGGTAATCCATTTGTAATTGGCAAAATAGTCAATGTTTTATAGTTATAAAAATTAGTCTTTTCATATTTAGAATTCACAAAAAACGGTGAATAGCTAATATCGTTGCTTTTTTTCAGTACTCTTTCTGCAACTAATCTAGAAATTTTAATTGTAATCGATGGATCCTTTAGTGCTAAATATTCAAATAATGTTCTAGGAATACTTGCAGTTTCAGAATCTCGAACTGCTACAAGTGTTGAGGGTCTTTTTGCAGCTGTAAGAACTTCAACCTCACCCAATGATGAACCTTGTCCATATTCATCAACTTCTTTAGTTTCTCCATCTTCTGTTTGAACATATGATCGAAATCTACCATTCAATACAATATGAATACTATCTGCCTCTTCATTTTGAATGTAAAGATTATGATTTGATGGTGTTTGAATCCATTCTACTGCAAAATCCATTAATAAGATTAAAGGATTTTGTTTTTGAATGGTTTCACATAACTTTCTAGCTAGTGATAAATATATCATGAAATACTTTTCACATAGTTTTTCAATTGAATTTTTTGAAAGATAACCAAGATAAACATCAGTTTTGGCCTTCATTGTAACAAAACTTTTGTAACCAACAACTGATGATAAATAACCTCCAATTCCTCCAGGTTTAATTGTATATAAAAAATAATCAGAATCATTAGAATGATCCTTATAGCTAACATCTAAAAACCCATCAATTAAATAATATAATCCATTACTTTGAGAATTTTGATTTATAATAGTACTATCCTTTTTGAAAAAAATTATTTCAATATCATCAGCAAATTCTTTTTTAGCGTTATCATAATCATAAGAAATCGGGTGATCAGAATTTTCTTCTTCATCATAAATGCTTGATAAGGTATTTCCGTTTAAAGTTGAGAAGTTATGAGAGTTAAAATTATTTTTTTGATTAAATCTTTTTACCATGCTTAAAGTTAAAGGAGTTGGAGTTGTAGAAAAACTTAGAAAGTTTTTAGTAGGAGAATAGTTATTATCGCTTAAAATTGAAGTACTAGATGAAGTTTTATTTAATGGAAATTTTAAATTTTCTCTTGAAATACCTAAAATTTTAAAAATATTTTCAATTAATGCAATTCTTAAAGATGTTTCTTCAGTTTCTTCTTCAGCACTAAAAGTTCTCATTCTAATTTCTTCCCTTGTTGGAGATGAAACAATTCGATACGGGAATTCTTTTCTTGATAATGGGACATTTGATAATAAATCACCAGGGTTGAATTGATTTTTAGAATCAAGAATAACATGCCTTGATCTGCCATTTAAAGTTGGTTTTAGTTTAATATCGGATCTATTAATTTTATGATTTTTTTTATTTTTATAAGATGGAGAAATTATAGTGTAATTATTTTGAAGAGACGAAACAATTGTATTTATACTGGATCTGGATTTTGATTTTTCTAAACTTGCAAAAAAATATGGAGTAGTTATTGGATCTTTGAATTGATAAGTAAAAGGATTTGAGAAAGAAGAGCTATCATTTTCGGTAGTATATTTTTCATTTGAGATTGTTGAAGTTACTGAAGCATTTGTCGAGGGCAAAATGGGAAAATAAGAATCAATGTTGTTGATATTATTGGAATTATTTTGATTATTTTGATTTAAATTTATTTTGTTTTGATTTTTAATTGACTTTATATAATAAGAAGGCAATTCAAAGGTCGTGTTTTCATTTAGTTTAATTTCTGTTTCAACTAATTGATTTGTTAAGCCTAAATAAGAATGAGCAGCTTGAAAAGTGACTCTACCTAATCTTGTCAAAATCATTTGAACTATATGAGAAGCAGATCTTGGGTACTTTCTGATTAATCTTCTAAATGAGTCTGCTGGTATTATTGCAATTGTGACATCAGTTGAAGCTTTTGCTATAATGTTTGGTAGGATTAAGTTTTGTTGGTTATTTTGAAATCGATTTGAATTAATTGAGTCATTATTTAAATTGTTTAGCTGATTTAAGTTGTTTGACTGATTCAATTGAACATTGGACGATTTTGATATGAAGTCATTATTATCACCAGTAAATAGGGATAAAACTGAGATTAAAGAAGATAATGGAGCGCCACTTTTAACATTATTTAGTAATTGGTATTTTTGATTGTTTAGAACATAGGAGTCATCATTTGTATTATAGTTGTTATCAAAGTTGTAATTTTTGTTATTATCTCGATCAAAGTCGTCCTGAAGACCGTCAAAAGAATTGGAGTCATTATTGTCATTACCAATAATACTATTGTCAATATTAATATTGATATTGTTATTGTTATTGTTATTGTTATTATCAACTTTTGAAAAAACTTGAATTGTGCCTTCGACTACAATTGAGAAGCCAATTGAATTGTCCAAAAATAAAACTTCATTTTGATCCAATTTTTGAGTTCTCATTGATTTGGTTAATTCATGAAAAACGGGTTTCTCCAAATAACCAAAGATTTTTATAGCATAAAGGAATTCATCCAAGTAAGAAGAAAATTGTGAATTTTTCTCTTCAAATAAATCCTTTGGATTGAATAAGATAGCATCAAGATTTTTATTTTTTTTTTTGCTTTTATTTCTATAATCTTTTTTGAATTTTTCTTGATTTTGATTGCTATCAAAGGAATCTGAACCCAAATCAATATCTGAATTGAATTTGGAGTACGCAGTTAAATACTTGTATCTAACAACTGAGTAAACTAGGGCGGCAAAAAAGAACAAGAAAATTAAAAGATAGGTAAAGGGTAAGGTTATGCTGACATTTCTGGACAACATGGAGAGAACAAAGGAGGGAATATAGTAGAAGACAATTCTAACAACCAACTTGATCAACCAAAGAACTCCATAAAAGACATCGAAGGACAGTGGGGCAGAGGTTGTGTTTGCTGGAAAAGATAGGTCAGAGTCCGGAGACATACCGGATGCAAAGGATGAAGTAGAAGTGTCAGCATCCATGACTGGCCAGACATTTGAGTAATTGAAGTGGAAGAGAAGAAGAAAGAAAAGAGAAAGAAGAAGCAGAGGAAGCAGAGGAAGCAGAGGAAGCAGAAAGGACTCTGTTTGCTGATCAGAGCCGACCCGCAGCGGTGGCTATACTTTGCTTTTGCATGTGATTGTTTCGAACTAATGCCGTTTTTTGAAGCATGTGAAGAGTAGAGTTAAGAGTATAAAGTAAAGAGTAAAAGCCTGGGTAGAGTAAAGAGTAGAGTAGAGTAGAGAGGAAAGAGTAAGGAAAAGAGTAGAGGAAATAGTAAAAAGAAAAATAGTCTAAGGTGAACCAAAATAAACAAAAAAGAACTGAAATAAATAGAGTACAGGGGATGTGGATCTTCAACTTCTGTCTGGAATGTTTCTCCTGAGATATATAAGGGCAAGAACAAGCATGGAGACGATGAGCATCACTGCAAAAGTCCAGTCAAAAACCTCTCTGTAACAATCTTTGCCAGCAAGACACACTTTGGTGATTGAATAGCTATCGCTGTTGTTGCTATGATTATCGTACACTCTACCAAAGTATTTGGAGATGACAGTCAAGGAAACCAATACTCCCATGTTCTCCAACGACCACATGGTGCTCAAGTATTTGACTCCAAAGAATTCAGCTATAATTGATGGATACACTCCAAAGGCAAAGCCAAAGGCAAAGCCATTTATAGACGATATAATAACCAAATTAGAAAACGATATGGGCAAGACCACAATAATCAACTGTGCTAGACACTGAAAGATAGTGCCTAAATATAGACTCCATAGCCTTTGAAATTTTAGTTTATTTTTCAAGAAATCAGAAAACAAACCTGTCAAAACTCTGCCACAACAGTTTGCTATGGCAAATGTTGATATATTAATCGCCTTTAAATTTGATAGAGAGTAACTGAAATGTTTGGATTTCGACACCAAGATTGGATATTGTGCATTAATAATGAATCCGACATTAAATATGAAGTTTTGACCGAATGATAAGACAATTCCAATAATGATTAAATGAATCCAAAACCATTTAGACGAAACAAATTTCATTACAGTTTCCTCATTATCATCGCCATTGTTATTGTTATTATCGTTATTAATATTAGCACTAATATTAATATCAATATTTTTATTGTTAATAGTACCAATACTGTATCTGCCATTTCTATTTTCACGCTCGGTATCATTATCAATTGAAGAATAATTTTGATAAGTTGAAAATGAGTTAATAGTCTCAGCGTCAAATTCATTTATTAATTCCCTTTCATGATCAGTTTTGTTATCAATTTTATTATCAATTGAGTTGTCGATTCTATTTTTATAATAATTATTAATAGTATTGGTATTATTAGATGAAAGCAAACTTGTTGATGAATTTATAATATTAGGATTGCTAATACTATTAGCGCTAATTTTGACATCGTTTTTGACATGTTTCAAGAAAAAAATACTTGAGAATAACATTAAGAAACACGAAATGGCTAAAAATTTAAGAAAATTTTCAATATCATAATGAAATAATTTTTGGAATAATACTGAAAAAATCAAACTTGATAAAGCCAAAAAACCCAAGGGAAATGACTGAGCTGTTGATTTATTTTTAGGAAAATTTAAAACTGTCAACTTCAATGCACAATTCAATCCGAATTGTGCTCCACAACCAACTAAATATATAGCCAAATTCAATAAATTAAAATAACTTAAATTGTTTTTAAAACAAACAAACAATATACTGTATCCGATGAAGATGATTACGGATCCTAAAAGCAACGATAATTCGGATCCAATGTTATCTAAGATGTACGAACCAAGAAACCCACCAACAATACCACCAATTGATAGACCAGAGGCCAATTTAGATGTTTGCTCAGCAGTTAGTGAGCAGTTTATCGACAACCCAGTAGAGTATAAAGAATAGGCATATATTGTGCCAGTGCAAATCGACGAGGTTACGGCGAAGATGAGAGAAACAAATCTGTTTGGTTTTGGAAGATGGTTGTCAAGTCTGCCTGTAATAATTGAGCCCATTTTCAGCTTGATATGGACAGAGTTGTAAGAAAAAGAAAAGAAAAAAGGTGTACACCCTTTGTATTTATATAATTGATCTCGCCTCTTATCCAGAGAAAGGCTCGAGGGATTTACTCAGCTGGAGATAAAGAAAAAAAGAGCTAAAGTTTAGCAGTTAAAAGTTAAGAGAACGAGTGAAATCCACACTTTGAAAGAATCCTTCAGTGTGGAGTTTTTCGAAGCAAATTAATCATCCATTTTCAATATTATTAATTTGCTAATTTGTTGCCTTATTAACTTGTTAACATATTGCCTTCGTATTGGGGATACTAGCACAAGACATAATTATCTACTGTTGTTTATTATTGTTTACAAGTGTTTACAGTTTATTTTTATTTTTATTGTTAATTATAGTTGAAATGCTAATGAAGACATTTGTTGGTTCATCATCTTTTTTGGTAAAGAGATCATTTAATAGATCATTTAATAGAGCTGTTTTAGCTTCTAGTTTCACTAATAGATCATTTTCATCAAGTTCGAAATTATTTGAAATATCAGAGATCAAGACGTTAAGCGAGTTGAATAATAAGTTAAAGGAAAATAAAGAGAATTTGACAATTGTTGACTTTTTTGCTAAGTGGTGCTCGCCATGCAAAGCCATTTCACCAGTGTTGGAAAAATTTTCTGAAAATTATAAAGATGATAAAGTGTCGTTTTATAAAGTTGACGTTGATGATTCGCATGATTTGGCTTTGGAATTTTCAGTAACAGCCATGCCAACATTTATTTTATTCAAGAACAGTGAGCCTATTGGAAAGATTACAGGAGCTAATCCCAATACGGTTAAATCAGCTATTGAGAAATATAAATGAATAAATACATGAAAAAGAGGAGAGTTTTTTAAAAAAAAATCAATAATTGTAAATAGATAGATACATATTATAATAATCAATGAAATCGAAACTAAAGGGTATATTTCGTAATGTAGTGATCGTAACAAAAAAGTAAAAGTGATAAAATAATATAGAGAGTAAAGTATAAGTATAAAATGAGGAATAATGAAGAGTGATGAAGAATATATAAAATGAAAAATGTATAAAATGAGAGGTGCGTAAAATATAAAATATAAAATATAAAAGAGTATGAGATATAAGATATAAGATAGCCATTAATGTTAAAGTTGGATTGAGAGATAAGCAAGATAGTAGAAAGATAATAGCAAAGGAATAAGATTGGGATAATATAGTGTAGATGTATATATATATATAAAGATAATGGATAAGTGAATCAATTTTGATCAAATAAGAGAACATTTTTGAAAAAGGAATTGTTATTATTGATGAAAAATGTATCCAAGTTTTTGATTTCACTTTCAACCATGTTATTGTTTAGAAAGCCATATTTTTCCCAGTCGATTGTGGGAGATTTTATTACACTGTCAGAGATGTTTATATTGTTATTGTTATTGAGATTTGATAAATTAAGACTATTAAGTAGGTTATTTAGAATGCAAGTGTTGTTATTGATATTGCTACCGGAGTTATTCTTAAGTAGTAGTAATTTTTTTTTCAATAACGATAGTTGATGAATTCTTTGAGATATTTTGAGTTTTTGATTATATAGTAGAGATAACGTTGAAGTGAGAGAGATATAGTCAGGGTTAGTTTCCAAACTATCGTAGTAATTTTCTATATTTGTGTTTTCTACTTTAGAAGGGTTAGAGTTGGAAGTGTTGGTGTTGGTATTGATAGAAGGAGGGTGAGAGTGAGTAGGGTGAGGATTAGAAGTTTGATTTGAAGATGAAGTGGAGTTATTAGAGTTGTTAGGGATGTTAGAGTTATTGATGTTATTATGGTAATTATAATTTGAAGAGAGGTATTTTGGAGAGTTTAAAATTGAGGTATCAATTGGGGAAGAAGTGTTATTATCAGTTAATAAGTCATTCGAATCCTGAGATATGTGAGATATGTGGGACAAGTTTGACAAGTTTGACAAGTTTGATATATTTGATATATTGGTTAAATCGGTTTCATTAGATATATGGCTGTTCGTAGAATGGTTTAATTTTCTTGATTTACTAATTTGAGGAACATTGTCAGTGTCTATATCATTATGGTATCTTTTCGCTGGTAAAGAGGATTTGGTGTGGATATTTGCCATTTTGAAGTAAGCGCTGAGAGAGAAAAGAAGATTGTTCTGCGTAGACAATTGAGATGAGAGATTGGATATATATATATATATATATATATATATATATATATTTGAATAACGAGATCTAATAAAGATAATTATAAATCTAATAGTAAAATTAAATATAAATGTAAGTGTGAATGTAAATGTAACTGTAGTTGAATAAATGGATAAGTGAATAAATGAATTGAACTAAAGAGAAGCAAGTAGGAGGAGCTTGAAAAATGAGCCAGGCAAAATCAGAATAGCAGAGGGAAAAAAGAGCCAATGAGTAGCGAGAGCAGAGCCAGAGATATATGCAGTTATTAGATATTAGATACTAAATATTGGATATTGGATATTGGATATTGGAGAGTAGAAGTGAGAAGTGAGTTGTTAAATAGAAGATAATGGATAAAGCCATTGCTCTTGCTGATTTGAAATCACTCCCATCAAAGAAAAATATTCAGTAAAGGCTCTGCCAACTAGGTTCAAACCTAATCCGCCGCCACCCAAGCGCTTCTGCCAAAAGAAGTAGAAGCACCAAAAGCACCAAAAGCACCAGAAGCAGCAGCTTAGTAGGCCCTCTTCAACTGCACTGGGTGCTGCCCAATGTACTTGCCATTCATCTCCTTGAATGCAGCCAAACAGTCGTCTGCGCTGGCAAAGCTCACGAAGCCATACCCTTTGTTTTGCCCGGTTCTGCGATCCACAGGCACCTTCACCTTCGCCAACGACAGAAACTTGCCAAACGCCATCTGCACCATTTGCTCGGTGGCGTCAGGCCCCAAATTACCCACAAACATCCGGAAGTGGCTGCTGTCCCACTCTTCCATCGACTCGTCCACCCACTGCCTATTGCCTTTGCGGCGCCTGCTGCTGTTTTTGCTGTTTTTGCTGTTTTTGCTGTTTTTGCTGTTTCTGCTGTTTCTCCTGTTTTTATCGTCTTTGCCGTCTTTGCCGCCCAATGCTGGCGGCGTACCGTCCTTCTCCTGCAGATTGTGTTTCTCCTGTTTCTCGCTCCCCTTGACCTCACCTTGGCCCGCCACGCTGAGTAAATAGCTCGATGCTGCTCTTCCTGACGCTAGCCGACGGTCGCTGGTCTTCATGAGATTGATCTTTCTCTTTGCAGGTTTAGCCACTCTGCTTGGCGTGCTGTTCTTGTTGAATGCCATCCCAATTGCTTTCTCTCAGCTGCTTTTTCTAACCGCTGATACTTGTACTGCACCAGATACCTCCTGTGCTTGCTTCTTCAAATCCCAACCAACGGCCCACCTTATTATATCCATCTCCCAAAGCGGCGCTACCCACTTTTTAGCAATTTTTTTCTGGCTATTTCTTGTTCCTCACTATACTATAACTCCACGCTACTCTTCTTATTTCTTTTCTACGCTAGTCTGCACTGACCTAAACTGTTCTACATTACTACAAAATGTCTGTTCAACCTTACAACAACCCTCCTTCTTACTCTGACAATGTCTTTAGCCAACCAAGAACATCTGTTGATGAAGCAAATATCCCCGATGACTTCAAATACTCAACCAATGTTGCTGCTTGTGAACCCTCAATTCGATCGATCTTTATTAGAAAAGTCTACACTCTTCTAGTAGTCCAATTGTTCATCACCTTCACTATTGCCTCTTCAATCAAACTATCTTCATCCATCAATCAATGGTGTCTTAATCACACCTGGCTAATGATTGTAGCAACAATCGGCACTTTTGTCTTCCTTTTAATTTCCTTTTTATCTTCAAGAAAATACCCCTACAACTTGTTTTCCTTATTAGCCTTTACTCTTTGCGAAAGCTACTGTGTTGGCATAATCACTTCCCTATATGATACAAACATAATCCTACAAGCAATTGTTCTAACTATTACTATCTTTATAGGTTTAACTCTCTTTGCTTTCCAATCAAAATACGACTTTACTTCTTGGTTAGGCTTTATCAACATTCTCTTTTTTGGCTTGATTGGTTTTAGCTTGGTCTTAATCTTTGTTCCTTATAACTCAAAATTGGAATTAATTTACTCCTCAATAAGCGGTTTAATTTTCTCCGTTTATATCTTAATCGATACTCAACTCATAATGAGATCTTTCCATCCAGAAGACGAAATCGCTGCTACTATCACTCTATATCTTGACATCATTAATCTTTTCTTAAATCTTTTACGTATTTTATCCCAATTCAATAGTGATGATTGATTTTTCTCGCATATTTGAATAATACTTTTCAAATTCTCAATTATCCAACTACGCAATTACCCAATTACCCAATTACCCAATTACCCAATTATCCAATTACCCAATTATCTAATCACTCAATCACTCACTCACCCGATTACTCAATTACGTTAAACAATTGACTATCATCCTTATGTGTATATCCCTATTTCCTTTTGTGTCCCTGATTTTTGTTTTCTTGATTTTAAATCACAAAAACAATTCAATTTTAATTCTTTCTTTTAATTCTCTCTTTTATTTATTTATTTCTTTATAAAATTACCTTTTTCTATTTTATTTTTTTTATTCTATTTCATTTAATCTTTTTCTGCTTTACTTCACTTTACTTTTTCTTAAAATTGAAATCAACATTAACATTGAAAATTTTTTAAATCCTTAAAATGTTGTTCAATAATAAATCTTTTTATTTTTTATCAGTCTTTTTTGTATCTTTAAATTGTAAACCCATCGATTTAGCTACAAATTCAATCAATACCAACGACGACAATCAATTCATTAATATTAATAATAATGATTCAATCTTACCAACTTTAGATAAAAGATCAATCCATGACATCTTAAATCAACAAAAGTTCTTATCCTTATCTGATAATAATAATAATAATAACGACAACAACAATAACAATAATATCAATAATATCAATAATATCAATAATATCAATAATAACAACAAAAATAATCAATATTCCAAAAATTTTAAATTATTCAAGAAAAAAAAGAGATCCTATGATTTTGAATACAACTATGATAATATCGATAATGAAATCAAAATCTTAAGTCCACAATATGAAAATTTTATCAATGACCTATTTTACAACTATGATAACGACATTTGCGAGCAATCAAACTCAACCGTTAGCTATTTAAACAAAGATAAATTTTTATTACCAATTCACTCTCATAATGACTACTTGAGAGAAATCCCATTGTTCGACTCTTTATCGAAGGGTATTAAGTCGATCGAAGCAGACGTTTGGTTATTAGATGGTGTTAGTAATTATAATGACTTTAGTGAATTATATATAGGTCATGATAATGTTTTCTTGACTAAAAAACAAACTTTAACTGATTTGTACTTGAAACCTTTAGAGAAATTATTAGATGAAATCAATTGTCAAGATAATGAATTGGGCGAAACCTGTAAAGATATGAATGGTGTTTTCTACAATTCTCCGGAAGAATCTTTGTATTTATTTATTGATATTAAAACTGACGCAGATCATACCTATACTCTATTGATGAAAAAATTAAAAGATTTGATCTTCTCTGATTATGTGTCCTATTATGATTTTAAAGAAGATAAAATTGTTCTTGGTCCAATATCAATCATTTTAACTGGTAACATTCCAATTGATTTATTAATCTCCGAAGAAAATAAAAGCTTTTATCAAGATGATAGAAGGTACGTGTTTATTGATGCCCCATTAGAGTTATTGCCAAAAAGTAAGAATGAAGACTCTCCTTACGATTACTCAAAATTGTCATTAACAGCTTCAGCATCATTATATTCAATCACGGGAACAGAGGAACCGTTAAATGTATTTAATGGGTTATCGTCAGATCAATTGGATTCAATAAATTGTAAAATTGAAGCTGCTCATTCTCTTGACTTGAAAACCAGAATTTGGGGAACACCAGAATTCCCAAAACAAATCAGAAAAAGAGTTTGGCAACAATTGATTGAAAGAAAAATCGATTTATTAAATGTTGATGATTTAGAATCAGCATATCAATTTTAAAAGAATTTACATTAATACGAATTTTGAATAATAAAAAATAAAAAAATAAAAAAAATAAAAAAAGTAAAAAAATAAAAATAAAAACCAAAAAAAGCAAGATATTGTATTATTAGAATGAAATAAAATCAGCTAAAATATATAAAATATGCACAAAATAAATGCTATTAAGATTGCTCGCTAAGAACGGAATACTTTGAAACGAATGAATCCGTAAAAACAAAAACGGGCTAGCGCAGAGACGAACAAACCATTCGTCTCATCACAAAAACCAAACTCAACCGAACAACATTCAAACGTGTTGAGAATTACAAAAAAACAAACAAAAACGTCATCAAGTCATTAAATCTCAGGATCACGTGACATAATAAAAACAAACATGAATCTAGTTCTTATTAGGTGAAAAAGAGACTCACAACTCGATAACATCGATTGGATTGGAGTAAGATCCGTACGATTTCTGCTTGAAACCAATCTTCTTACTCGTTCTTCTGTGTTTCAGCACTCTATATTGTGGTTCAACGTTCACAGGGCGCTCGTCGAGTTTCTCCAAGAAACCGATTGCCTCTCGAACAAAACCACTCTCATAGAGCCTGAACAACAGAGAAAGCTCCGATTTGGTAAAATGACCCAATTCGATAGGCACGTCAGGATATCTAACCACACTATAACACTTTTCTTGAGACCAACAAGTGTATTTCATCACAATTTTTCGATGAAAATCAATTTCAGCACATTTGTCAAAGTATTTGGATGCAATGACTTTTTTATTTTTTGGTGTAAAATAATACTTAATAACAAGATTCATATTAGCTAGAACTTGTAGCAAGTCTCTACCTTGGATTGTAAGCTGTTTTTTAGATTTAACTCTACAATGCTTGTCACTAATCAATTTATTCAATTCACTGACGGTATGACATTTACTTAAGGGTATATTATTCTCAAGGATTTGAAACGCTTTAATATGTTTAATCATTAGAAAATAGATAAAACAATTTTAGGAGATTTAATTTAATAAGGAAGAATGACTAAAGATAAATATTATATTTTCTTTTCCATTTCAAATCAGATAAAGCATTGCACATTTATATATGAGGGGATAATACCGTAAATTCATTCAAAAGTCTGAATATCCATATCTTTTTCAAAAAATTTAATAAAGTTAATTTTTAATTGGATGACTAAAAAAATTCTGGAGAATTCTAATTGAAGATTTTACTCTAAAACTGCGCTCCCAATTTTGGATGAATGACCAATCACTCTTAAGAAACAAGGTATAAAATTACAGAAATTCCCCAACGATTTCTTCAGAAATCTATTCTGTGATTGTTAGGAATTTCAACGGATGGTCTTTAATTTCAAATAATAAAAAGTCGTTTAGCTTCTTTTTGTTTTGACTCATCACTTAAAATAATCTTGGGATTTATTTCTAAATACACCACTGCTATTCATTTGCTGAGCTAAACATATAGAAAATCATCTTCTTTTTCTGCTTGTGTGGTAGCGTTGTATTTAAATATAAAGATCAAGAATTTAAATTTAGGTGATGACTTGAAGCAACAAATATTCTTATGCTTTTCCTTGAGTTTTAAGAAATATTGAAGAGAAATCAAGGAAAATCATTTGCTTTTGCTGATGATGTAGTTCCTGTGTTCCAAAATCTCATTATGCTTCTCACTGCGTGTTTCTGTGACTGTGCATTTTTCAGCGATTATTCACGTGATGTAACATAGCAAATATTGTCATGGCTACACAGATCATTCTATTATCCTGATTTTCAAAAATATCAGTAATAAGAACTGGATTTGATTTTCAGAAGTCTTCCGAATGCCGGTCAGTTAATCACCGCTTGTAGTGGGAGCTAAGCAAAGAAGCTACCGTTTCTTGAGGGATAAGGTACTAACCAAACCAGACCTCTCTCAAACTCGGATTTCGGCCTGCGCAGACCTAGATGTATCCTGTTAACAGGTGTGAAATGATTTGTTCTCGAAGTCACAAGCAACACCATTTGTAAACGGGACATATATGGATTCAAAGATTTTTGCTTGTTTTGCGTCTTTTTTGATTTCTGCTTTACCATTTTTTCCGTTGCCATCAATGATTTAATTACTAACAAAGCTCTCATTTTGGTTTTTGGTATCACCTTAAATTTTTTTATTGGCTGTAGGCGTTTGAATTGCTGTCTAAAATACCTTTATCTTTGTATCTTTGTTTGGAGTTATTTTCCTGCTATATAAGATAGTTAGATTCTTCATTTTTTTCTTGTACTGGCTCACTATATTATCAATTCATAGTATACTGATTGTATATATTAATTGAGTCTGTTTTAGATAGTCAGCGTTCAATTTCGAATATTAATAATGAGTTCAGATTCTCCTGTTAATTTCAATTCACAAGAAAGCAAAAATGAGAATAATCTAAACGATAACAAAAACAATGTCAATAATGAATCATTTAATCAATTAATCAACCACCATGCTTACAATATCGATGATTATGCTACTGAGTTTAAATTGCCCAAAGAAATCACTCTCGGTCGTTATATTTTTGAAAGATTAAAACAATTGAATGTAACTACAATCTTTGGAGTCCCAGGTGATTTTAATTTAACTCTATTAGATAAAATCAATGAAGTGAAGGGTTTAAGATGGGCCGGAAATGCTAACGAATTGAATGCTTCCTATGCTGCCGATGGCTACTCAAGGATCAAAAGAATGGGATGCTTGGTTACAACTTTTGGAGTTGGTGAATTATCTGCTATCAATGGTGTAGCTGGTGCCTATGCTGAACATGTTGGTTTAGTTCACATTGTCGGTGTTCCTTCATTAAAATCTCAATCAAACCATTTATTATTACATCATTCTCTAGGAAATGGCGATTTCCATGTATTTGAAAAAATGAGTAAAGATATAACTAAATCGACTATTGTCTTGCATGATCTTAATCATTCTCCTGGTGCTATTGATGAGGCATTTAGAGAAGCTTTTCTTTCTCAAAGACCTGTTTATATTGCCATTCCAACTGATTTGGTTGATTTGACACTTTCCTCTACTTATTTAAACAAAAAAATTGATCTATCACTACCATTGAATGACACTGAAGCTGAAGCTGAGTTTATTAATAATGTTTTTAATCTTGTTAAAAAATGCGAGAATCCAATAATTTTAGTGGACGCTTGTTGTTCAAGACATTCCTGTGTTTCTCTTACAAGAGAATTTTCCGATTTAACTAAATTTCCAACTTTCGTTACACCCATGGGTAAAGGTTCAATTGATGAAACTAATCCAAGATTTTCAGGTGTTTATGTTGGTAAATACTCACCAGATTATGTTAAAAATATTGTTGAAAATGCAGATTTAATTTTTTCAGTTGGCAGTTTATTATCTGATTTTAATACTGGTGCATTTACTTATTCTTATAGAACCAAAAATTTGGTTGAATTTCATTCAGATTACTGTAAAATTAAACATGCTTGTTACACAAATTTGCGCATGGAACATGTTTTAAAAAGATTGGTAACAAAAGATAATTCATCTAAAATGTCAGAGATTTTAAAAGAAAAAGATTATTATTCAAAAAATACTACAATTCCACCTTACGTTACTCCCAAATTAGATGCCAAAAAGGATGATAAAGAATTGACACAGTCATTTTTATGGGATCATTTATCATTGATTTTAAGAGAAAAGGATATAATTATAACAGAAACTGGAACATCATCATTTGGAATATTACAAACAAGATTTCCAAGTCAATGTATTGGAATATCTCAAATATTATATGGATCAATTGGATATACAGTCGGTGCATGTTTAGGTGCATCAATGGCAATTGAAGAAGTTGAGCCTGAAAGAAGAGTTTTATTGTTTATTGGAGATGGGTCATTGCAATTGACTGTGCAAGAAATTAGTACAATGATCAAATGGAATTTGAATCCATATTTATTTGTTTTGAATAATAGAGGATATACAATTGAAAGATTGATCCATGGAAAAACAGAAAAATACAATGATGTTGAAAACTGGGATTATTTATCTATTCTTAAGACATTTAATGGAAATGCTGAGAAAAAATACGAGACAAAAAAAATTGCGACAGTGGAAGATTTTAAAGAATTAGTTAGAGACAAAGATTTTGCGAAAAATGATAAAATTCGATTAATTGAGGTTATTTTAGATAAGGATGATGCACCTTCTAATTTGGTTCATCAAGCCACTGAAACTGCTGCCACAAATAGTGGAACTAGTTAGTTATGTAAAAATTGTAATAACAAATAGAATAGAATATTTTTTTAATTTAGAGTTTCTCACTTTTAAACTTAAATGGAAAACAAAAAATTCGGAACTTTTTAACTTTCATTTTTCCTTATTATTGTTATATCAAATCTCGAGACATATAGAGCAGATAAAGGAAATATGGTACAAGTTTCAACAGTCCATGTTAGTAAGTTTCATATAGAATATTGGTGGAATGTATGCTATTGATTTCAAAAATTATAGACACCATGAAAAATGCCACAAGTTTTATCTAATTAATTATTAATGATCAATGGTTCATAATTCATAATCCATAATCAATAATTAAATCGCAATCAATAATTAAGAACTGGCAAACTAACAATGAAAAGCAAATATACCGGACTCAATAACTAAGGAGGAGTTGTTATCATTATTTATTCCTTTTGGAAATATCGTTAAGATCAATTTGCCAAATAAAATCAAAAACAAAAATAAAACTACATTTGCAGATATCCAATTTGAAGAATATGAAGATTGCCATGAAGCCATTAAAAATATGAATGGATACGAGTATTACAATAAATTTTTGATATGTTCAGAAGGTCAAAACAAGTCGTTGTTCAGTACAAACGTAGTTGAATGTAACAAGGCAATCTGGGATAAAGGCGAAGAAGAAACAGAAAAGGAAGCAGAAGAAACTTAAGAAGCGTGAGTTGGGTGGAGCAGATACCGATTTGAATTGAGACACATTGAGCTGTAACATTCATAGAAAATTTAGAGTACTTACACCTCTGTATTTAAATATTCTCTAAATGCTAGGCCACAGCTGCAACTGATCTACAAACAGCAGAATCAGCAGAGTCAGCAAAGTCAGCAGAATCACCATCTCTCCCCGTAAAAGCTTTGCAAAGCGTTTCCGGCCAACCGCAGGGCTCTTTGGCGCAGCGGTAAAAACTTGGTCTGGTGCGGCCCACGTGTACCCTTTTCCAAAAAGAACTCCGGTTCGCTTCTCAGGGGTGGTAAATTCGGTGAAGCTCATTCTCTCTCGTGACATGTGTTCGTGAGGACCAGCGGCTCGGAAGAGCCGTAGAGCGATATCAGAAATTCTACGGGCTTCTCAGGAGCCCGTAATGGGATTCGCTCTGGGAGAATTGGCCCGTGCTGTTCTGAGCACGGAGCTGTTAAGTGCGATATACGGGCACGAAGCACTCGATACCGGTCATCGGACCAGACCTGGTTCATCTTTTTGAAAATTTTTCGAGATGGGAAATCAGCAGAAACACCAGCAGTTCATCAATAGTTCTCTCGAAAATGTCATTTGATAAACAGACTCCTGTCTCGCTTCTTTTTAGCTCAGACTCAATTTTCATTGGCGCCAATAGACAGCCTCAGTGTTCGGACTATAGCAACACTCTCAGCATTGTTGCCTTTGGATCAGAAAACTTAGTCTCGTTATTCAATCCTCTTTCCCCTGGCAATGTTGGAGTTTTCAAGACTTTGAAGGGCCATAAAGATGAAGTGATATGTTTGAAGTTTTTGCCCAGTTCTAATTTTTTAATTTCGACCTCCCAAGACTCAACAATAAATATCTGGAAGTTTTCAAATACAAATGGTGATAATAATAGCAATAATTACAACGTGAGTTTGTTTCAAACCATTCAGAATATTAATAGCAATTCCTCAATTGTCTCATTGTCTGTGTTGAATGACAGATTATTTGTAATTTCCGATTCAATTGGTGCTATCTCATTAATTTCGTTCAATGATAACAAAAATTTTCAAATCATAAAATCTTTCAAGGTTGAAAATGAGTTCAACGAGTTTTATCCTTTAACTTTATCTTTACACAACTTATACAATAATGATTACCTTTTATTCATTGGCGGAACAAACAAATTCATTTATATATTTTCTTTTCAATTTCAGGATAATCAAATTTTCAATCTATCTCAAAATTTAAAACTCCCTGGCCATGAAGACTGGATCAAATGTTTATCATTCAAAAAGATTCCAAATTCTAATACTTATTTACTAGCTTCTGGTTCTCAAGACCGTTACATACGATTATGGAACTTAAAATTAACTGACAATTCAATTCAAAAAGATAAAACTGTAGCTGACAATCAAGAGTCCACTCAAAAACTTTCTTTATTAACAAATAAAACTTACCACTTTAAAACTTGTGAAGAATCTTTAGCAACTTATTCTATCCATTTTGAAGCTTTGATTATCGGTCATGATGATTGGATATCCTCTCTAACTTGGAATCCCAATCCTAATATCTTACAATTATTCTCAACTTCTGCCGATACTTCCTTAATTCTTTGGGAATCTGATGAGGATTCTGGTGTTTGGTATTCAAAAGCAATTCTTGGTGAATTGAGTATTAAAGGGGCTTCAACTGCTACTGGTTCATCTGGTGGCTTTTGGTCTTCTTTATGGATTCAATCGACTGAAAAACAATTAATTTTATCTCATGGCAAAACCGGATCGTGGAGGTCTTGGTCAAATGACTATAAAAATGATTCAAATTGGATTCCTCAACTATCTTTAACCGGTTGTATAAAACCTATTACTGATCTTTCTTGGTCTAAATTTGATAATTATTTATTATCAACTTCTTTAGATCAAACAACAAGATTATTTGCAAAATGGAATAAGCATAATACCTGGCATGAATTTGCAAGGCCTCAGATACATGGTTATGATATGGTCTGTATAAATTCAATTGATTCCGATAGATTTATTAGTGCTGGCGATGAAAAAATTTTAAGATCTTTTGTTAAACCAAATTCAATCAAAAGACTATTGAATTGTTTTTCAAGCAATTCCAATTCCAGTTTTGATGATACTAATCAAATTATCCAAAATAATAGATACGAAAATGTTTCATTACCAACTTTAGGTTTATCAAATAAAATTGAAAGTGATAACGATAATATTGGTTCAAATGCCTTGGCTAATCTCACTACACCACCTTTAGAAGATCATTTGCAAAGATTTACTTTATGGGCAGAAGTAGAAAAATTATATGGACATGGTTTTGAGATATCTTCATGTGATGTTTCAAATAATAATAAGTTTTTGGTTTCTTCATGTAAATCAAATTCCGTTAAGCATGCTCAATTAAGAATATTCAAATATTTCAATGATAGTTGGAGAAAAATTACAACGGGTCCTGATTTAATATATCATAGTTTGACTGTCACAAGCTGCAAATTTTCTCCAGATGATTTGTTCATACTAGCCGTTTCAAGAGATCGTAAATTTTCAATTTGGGAATTTAATGTTGAAAATGAAAATTATATCTTAAAATACAAAAATGAAAGAGCTCATACAAGAATTCTTTGGGATTGTTGCTGGATACCAAATTTAAAATTTGGCTATAAATTCATAACTGTTTCTAGAGATAAATCTTTCAAATTTTGGAATTTAGATATTGAAAAAGGATCATATTCGTTAATTTCAACTTCTAAATTGCCCGATGGAGGTATAACCTCACTTGACATCTATAATGAATTGATTAATGAGAAATTTGCACTAGCAGCTTTTGGGTTAGATAATGGCAGTATTTATATCTATAGTTTTGATTTAAGCTCAAATAATTCTAAAAACTTCAAGTTGGTTGAAAAATTAGATGATAGCATAGTGCCTGATGACAAAGTCAGTGCCATCAAATGGAAAATGGTCAATAATGAACTTGTGCTAGCAGTGGGAAGTTCTGATAATTCTATTAGAATATTCAACTTTGATATCAAAGAAGTCTCGAATGGAATATAGGAGAAATCGGACCTGAATTTAATTTCAATGGTCTGGCAATTAGCACTTGAGCATTTGTTCTCAGAACTGTAACTTTTTTAACGTTGTAGAATACTTTTTGATCTGGTTTACATCAACCCAGAATAAAACGAATTGCAAAATCCGACTTCAACAACGGACGACTTCCTCTTCGCCTTTTCTGCTACTGTATCTGATCTTATCAACACCATCACCAACACCAGATCAAATGATAAAGCACTCGATTTTCAACCAGCAGCTAACCCCCAACATAAGAGTGGAGGTAGTTTACGAATCAAATCCCTTCTACGCTGGCGAGTCTGTGTCTGCTATCATCAGGTTTCGCCATCTTGGAAAGAAACACAGTCTCTCCAGACCCAACTCAATAGCCTCTATCAAATCAGACACCACAGCTCAGTCTTCATTACCAGAAACAAGAGCAGACAATGCTTCCAACAATGCTCTCAGTCCAACAACTGCACACCAATCTTCTCTCAGCTGGTCAGGATTTGGAAGAAGAATCTCGTCCCAGTTTTCCAATTCTGCAAGAAGCTCGTTTTTGGATCAGCTAGATAAAGACGAAGGTGAAGCATCTGCAAAAGTCAAGCCATTGGTTATTGTGGAACAAAGGGAATCTCTATTGTTGGGCAATATTCAGTTATTTGGCTATTTCTTGATAAATAGAAATGTGGTAGACGATTCCAGGTTCGACGATCTAAAGAAAAAATCTACAATTGGTGGGAGAATAGCTGGAATTCAAAGCTTGGAATCCAGCAAGGCCAATGTGAATGGGGGATTGTTTTCAAATTTAACGTCAAACATTTCAAACTTGTTAAATACAAGTGTTGGCGACGTTTCCTCATACATTTCAGGTTCTGGTGAGGCGTCTGGAGTGGATAATTACACCAATAGCTACATTTTATCTAATATTGATAACTTGTTTCCTGTTTTTTCAACTGAGCAATCTCTTTTATTTACAGAAATCACTTTGCATCCTGGGGAAGTTAAACAATACTATTACAAGTTCAAGATTCCTGAAACTTTACCTCCAAGTTACAAGGGCAATTTCATCAAAATCAACTACAATTTGATATTGAACTGCGAAAAGTTAACCAAGAACTCACAGCCTAGAAAATTAAATATATACTTCCCCTTAAAGATTTATCCATTTACCAATCCTAATCAAGTCCAACCGTTTTATGATTTGAATAGTGAGTTTCTTAATAACTTTGAATATTTAAAATCCAGTAGAAATAGAGGAGTAATAGTAGATTTGAATGATTCCAAGAATCTAAGCTTAAACAGAAGATCAAGTTTTATTTCTATATCAAATTTTATAGTAAATTCTAACCTTGCTAATTCTACTGAGAAAACAGAAAACTCGAAATACCTGAGAAATTCAAATTCAAATCAATTAAAAAAAAGTTTTATTAAAAAAATCAAAATTTTAATTGATGATAAGGATTTCATCACTTCGGAGAAAATTAACAATTACAAAGAAGAAGACTTGGTATTAAATGATTTCAAAACCAATACCTTTAAGGGGTGTTCAGAGACTCAAAAATTATTCTACCCATCAGTCTTGAGAAAACCGTTTCAAAGCCAATTTCTAATTAAATATAATAAACATTTTGTCTCCAAATTAACATTATCAAAGACTTATTATGAAATTGGAAGTCAAATCCACTTGATATTTGATTTTGATTCAAAAAAATTAAACGATGATTATTATAAAGCTACAGGTTTGGTAGTGAATTTTGAGTCATTTGAGTGTTTTAATCATCAATTCTTAACGGAAATTAATATTGAAAACACAAAGATAGATAATTCAAAAGGTGAACAAAAATTTGAAAATGGAAATAAAAGTGAGAATAAAAATGAAAATAACAATGACACGAATAGTGAGACGAATAGCAAAACCAACCATGATAATAGGAATAATGATATCCAAAATCAAAAATTATTTAAAGAATTTGAGGAATTGACATTAAATGATGAGGCGCTTTATAAAGAATTTTCTCAATTATTGATATCAAAAAGTTATTCTGTTATTGATTACAATCAATTAAATTTATTTTTCACAGTACCATATAGTATATCGCCTCAATTTGAGAGCAACATCTTTAGAATTCAATATTATATAAATTTGAAATTTATAATAATTAAGAAAAATGATGAGAGTGATATGAACTATGAGGATGATTACGAAAATATTGGAAACAAAAATAATAATTCCAAAAAAGGGGTATTTAAGAAAATTGATAGAGGAATTCTAGATGAAATTTATAGCGACAATAAAGGAGAATTGTTTTTAGGGAAGGATTCTATAAATGGATTTGAGTTCCATTGCAAAATTCCAATTAATATCATCTCATCATACGAGGATTTTGGTGGAACAGTTTATAAATAAATAAATAAATAAGAAAACAAAAAACCAAACAATAAAAAAAATATATGGGGACAAATCATGTTGAAGTTAATTTAAAATAAATAAATTCCAATTATTGTAACTATTTCCCGAATTATTGATTTGGACAAATTTTTGAGTATCATTGATCGAATCTACAACAACTATTGTTCCGTCAAGACAAACTCTACACATACTTTTTTCTGATTCATTAATTTTCAAATTGATTCGGAAATTATTATTATGATTTTTGTAATCTTTAATTTTGTAATAATCTAATTGATTTGATTTAAAAAAATTGATATCATTAATGTGATTAGCATTATTGAATGCTTGATTCATAACATTTAATAGATTTTTGTTGTTTGATTGGCCATCAATATCGTTGTTATAATGCATTAAAAGTAAATACAAATCTTGATTTAATAGATTTGATAAAGGAGATATATTGAAGTTATCCTGAAGATTTTTCACCGCAGATAAAATTAAATAGGAATAGTTTAAATTTGAAGCAATTTGTTGATCATTTATCGATAAATCACAGTTATAAGTTTGAATTTTTTCGTTCAAATTATAATTAGCAGCGATTTGAAATCTTTCAACACCTTTTGACTTTAAAGAGGGATCTTCTGAATCCGCCACCAAAGAAGCATGAAAACACCATGAAAATATCAAAAAGAAATTAAAAGAAGATACTTTGATTTCCGGATTTAAAAATAAGTAGGAACCCTCTGAGAAAGTTGCACTATATAGAGGTAATTTTGATTTTTTGGAGGAATTTGATACTAGTTTTTTAATTGAATCAACTGGGTCAATTATATTTAATTCGCTCGCCAATGCATTACCTGAGCCCAAAGGTAAAACTGAGATTAGGATATCATTTTGGAAACCAGGAATGTGAGGCAAGTTGTTGATGAACTCATTAATAGAGGTATCACCAGATATAATGATTAGAGTAATAGGTAATTTATTGGAAGAATCTATTGCTTTAAGCAAATTCGAAGAGAAATTGGAAATAAAATCAATCGAGTCAGTTTTATAGTAGTCATGGTTGACATTCAAATTTTCACTATCAAATAGTGCTTTTAGGAGCTGTTGATATGGGTCGCCTGATGACAATCTGCCCTTTCCTGAGTGAATTGAATCCAAAACAATGATCTTTCGTCTGTTGGAGTCAATTTGCAGTGGCAAATGATCAACATCAATGGAAAGTAGGTGCTGACTATCAACAAGCTTATCAACGATCTGAAGCAGAAGAGAAGAGTCGCTGGACAGAATAGCTATCTCCTTGAGAAACAGGCCATTCTTAAAGAGACGAGCAGTAAAAGAAGACATTGGAGAAACAGCAGAAGCAGCAGAAGAAGGAAGCTCGGCGCTTAATTCTTCCATCTCAAACCGTTACCCGCCCTCCTTTTGAAGTCTTCCAAAGCTGATTTTGCTCCCAAAACTGCTTCTTCTTCAGTTTCAGCGGGCCATGGAATTGATGAAGCGAAAGCAGGAAGACGAGCTCAGTGCTGTTGTGTCAAAGAGATCCAGGTTTGATACTCAATTGATCCATTCGCCATCTCAGTCAGCTACATTGGTGGTTGACTCTGATTTCTCAGAAGACGACGCTTCTGGTGTTACTCCTGCCACTGCTGCAAGTTTTGTTCCTGCCAGCTCTGTCTCTGTTGTTAGTGCTCCTGCTTCTGATAAACTCAAGCACGATGAAACAACATTATCTGCTCTGAATCTGGATAACAGTGAGAAATTAAAGTACTTTTCTTACTTTAGACAGATAAACACTTTTTTGTTTTTTTTAAACCAATTGAAAACTGAATTTCCCACTTATAACGATGTTTCAAATAAGATTGCAGTTGATCCAAGTAGTTTAATCAGCTTATTTCTTAAAAAATCTTTAAATGAAAAGAAGGAATTTCAGTTGGGTTTACAGTTAAAAGACCATTATTTAAAAGGCGATTTAAAAATCTTTGATAAATTTTTAAATTTTAAATTAAACGATAAGTTGGATTTATCAAACGATAATAATAATAATAATAATAATAATATTAATAATATTATCAAGAATAGCAGTGATACTAATAATAACAATAGTGATATTAGCAATAATAAGAATCACGAAGATCAAAATAATAAATTTATCAATCAAAGCAACGCAGAACCTATTGGTGATTTTTATAATAATCACAATCTCAACATCTACAAAAATTATAATGGTGTTTATCCGCCCATTATTCCTTATATTTATGACGATGAAGTGTTTGATTGTGTATTTTATCATAAATGCTTAGTCGAAGGAAACAAAATTATCAATAAAACCAATCTTGGTGTTATAAATTCAAAAATTAAAAAAAACCAAGTTCTAGCTTTAATTGGTGAAAGTTTTTTATCTAGTGCTATAACCCTAATTATTAATGAAAATTTTCCTGATTATAACCATCAAGACATAATCAAATTAAAAGATCAGGTAGTAAAGGATGAGTTTTTAGACCACTGTTCTACTTTATATCAATTAGATAGAGAATTTCGAGATAAATACTGTGAAAATTTTGGCAATAGTTCTTTTACAGTAAATAGATGGAAACGAAAAATTTACGTATCAATTTTTCTCTCATACATTGGCGCTTTAGTTCAGCAAAATGATTTATTTGATACCATTAAAGATTGGATCAATGTTTTAATCCAACCAAATTTAGAAGGTGTTAAAGCAAATCTTTTAAAACCTTTGGATAAGACTGCCAAATCAGAATTGTATAAATTAATTGGCTCAAGTAACTTAGTTCCAAAATATGAAATTATAGAAACTGGTAATTCACTTGGTTTAAGGCCTTATATTGTTAACTGTGCTTTCAACAATGAAGTACTAGGTAAAGGTGTTGGTCCTAACTTTAAAGAAGCAAGTCTCAGAGCTGCAATGTCGGCATTAGAAAACAAAGAAAAAATAAATCATTATATTTATTTATCGAAATCAATAGATGGTTCTGGTTTAATTGAATGTGGTCCAAGTACTAATGCTAATGATGATGATGATGATGATGATGATAACAATAACAATAACAGTAACGATAGAAAAAGTATTAATAACGGTGCTGAAAATCTGCGAGCCAGGATGATTGATAACAACCAATGTGGCAATAGCATGTCATTAACACTCTCAAGCAACAGTTTTGGATACGGTGGTGCTGCTACTGAAGAACTTCAAATGACAGCTAAGGTGATCTACCAAGAATACTCTGGATTCGAGTACCCAGTATATTTTGTCAACCCAATCAACCCGGACTTCATTGATTTTACCTCAAAGGACAGACTATACTCGTTCATTATAAGCAGAAACAGAATGGTTGTTCCCAAATATGAAACTCGCCAGTTGGAGCAAAATCGTATTGAATCAACGCTATTACTCAAGGGTGTGCCTGTTGCACAGGCGATTGAGCGAAACAAAAAAAAAGCCAGTCAGTTGATTGCAATGTATCTTTTAAGAAACATGGATGTTCTCTGTTCACACGAAGTGTTTGTCTAGGTCAATGAGCAGCAAAAGCAGCAAAGGCAGCAGAACCACTTTTAAGGTTAAGACTACTAAAAAAAGAAACTGCGTAAACACGCAGATGCATTGGATCTTACAGATGTGTACATGAAACACCTGTTATTTTGTTTTTATTTTTTTTTCTTTTCCTATTAATTTTATAGCTAGCGAATATCTTTACCTTGATCTCTTTCATTTTGACAATTGGTTCTGTGCAGTTTGTTTTGATGTCTATCACTTTCTGGCAATCTGGTAGCTTTTAAAACATGGATAACAGCAAAATGGGAAGAACATTCAACAAAATCAACAGCGCCCCAAAGAGACTAAGAATCATTTTGGGGACTTTGTTTTTATTTTTTTTTTTCACTATTTTGATTTATAATAATAACGTAGCTGAGCAAGAAATCGCTACTTTTAATAATGCAAATCAAAATAGATTATCTAATTTAGGTGGTAGTGCCAATACAGATACCGATATTAACACAGATCCCAATAGTATTAACAGTAATAACATTGACGGTTTCAATCCAAACAGCCAAACCGACAGCTTGAAAAATAATAGTGATATTAAGAAGCCACCTTATCCAAGCTCTAATACTTTTATTGAAGATGATAAGAATTTTAAGGATGGTGATCTTGAGAGACCAATTGCAAGTGATCCATATCGTAACAGTCAAATTTCAAGTTCAAATCCAAACACCATTATTGCAGATAAAGAATTTTCAACATCAAATCAGGATCCAAAGTTAAGTTCTTCCGATAATTTGAAAAATAATGATCAATATAGTGATTCTGATTATATTTCTAATGATAAATCCAATGCATTATCATCATCATCATCGTCTTTGTCGTCTTCGTCTTCTTTATTAAAACCAAATCAAGAATGTGTTAATGATGAACAGTATGTTATAATGATAGACGCCGGTTCTACTGGTTCAAGAGTTCATATCTATAAATTTGATACATGTTCCACTCCACCAAAATTATTAAATGAAAATTTTGAAATGTTGAAACCTGGTTTATCATCATTTGATACCGATGCTGAAGGTGCAAAACATTCATTAGATCCTTTGTTAAACTTGGCGTTAAAAAAAATCCCTGAAAATAAACATAGTTGTACTCCAATTGCTTTAAAAGCTACAGCTGGCTTGAGGTTATTAGGTCTTGAAAAATCAAATAAAATCTTAAAAGCAATTGAGGAATATTTAATTAAAGATTGGCCATTTGCATTAATTGATGAAAATGGTGTCATAATTATGGAAGGAAAAGATGAAGGTGTTTATGCGTGGATTACAACGAACTATCTATTAGGTAATATTGGTAACTCTGATTCAAAATTAAATGAGAAAACTGCTGCAGTATTTGATTTAGGTGGTGGTTCAACACAAATTGTATTTGAACCTCAATTCGATAGTAAAACCGGTGACAAACTAATCACCACTGGTGAATACAAATATCAAATGTCTTTTGGTAATCAAGATTTCGAATTATATCAATTTTCTCATTTGGGATATGGTTTGATGGAAGGTAGAAATAAGATCAATTCTAAGATTTTAGAAGCTTATTTAAAGGATGAAACTAGCGGTCAAAAAATCTTACCGGTTACATCTAAAGATGAAAAGGCGACAGCTACATTAGTTTCACCTTGTGTTCCTCCTGGAGTTATTGCCGAAGATGTATCAGTCAATATCGATGACATTTTATATAAAGTGAATTTCAAGGGACCAGAAACTCCAAGCGGTGCTCAATGTAGAGCATTATCAGAAAAGATTTTAAACAAAGATTTAAAATGTGATTCTGAACCTTGCTCATTTAATGGAGTTTACCAACCATCTTTAATGAAGAATTTCAAAAAGGATTCAGACATGTTTATTTTTTCATATTTCTACGATAGAACAAACCCAATTGGAATGCCATCTTCGTTTACATTAGAAGAGTTATTTGAACTAACTAGGGTTGTTTGCAATGGAGACAAGCACTGGACTAATGTCTTGGGCGCAATGGATGGGGCTTTGCAAGAGTTGCACAATGAGCCTCAATGGTGCCTTGACTTGTCATTTATGGTTTCTTTGTTACACACTGGATACGACATTCCATTAGAAAGAGAACTAAAGACTGCAAAGACTATAAATCATAACGAGCTCGGATGGTGTCTCGGAGCTTCCTTACCCTTGTTGGACAAAAGCAACTGGAAATGTCGTGCAGTCAACTAGATAGAAGCATCTATAAATTCATTTAATTCGATAATTTTAAACATTTGATGGATGCAAAGTAAACGATAGGCCTGGAAAAACCAGTGCATTGGTAGCAGTGCTTAAGACACGCATTGACACGCATGCACTGCATATTGTGATTGAGGACCACTAGAATGGTATTCAATACAATTTTCAATGCTGGTAACAATAGCAATCAAGCATCAATAACTAAGAATAGATCTCCTTAACATGTGCAGCGCAACAGAACGCAGCACCGAGTCAAACCGCGCACAGACGCGTTCTCCACGTGTCGGGGACACAGAGCGAAGAAGTTGTAACCTGCACTGGAGTTTCGTCTCAGGACAGATATTCCTGCTTCTTTTCATTCTTCGCAATCCTCTTCAATTGAGATACACTGGGTGTTTGGCTTCGGTTGCTTTTTTTTGTTTTGTTTTGTTGCTGTTGCTTGGATCATGGATGATTCTGCTGCTGGATTTGGTGCTGATCCGATAATTGGTGGTGCAGGCGTGCCTAAAGATGGCTATTCTTTCAATAGCAAATTTGGAAATAAAAACTTGCCTGGTAGTTCCTACCTGGTATCAAATATTTACAATAATCCTTTAGATTACTCTTCTAAGGATTTGTTTTCGTTTCCTTTGAAGGAGGAACATGAAATTGATCATGATACTGATCAAGGAAACAGAGAAGAAGAACATGAACATGAAAAACATGAAAGTAATTTTCATGAAGATGAGCATCATAATCACAACAATAATAACAATAACAATAACAATAATCATAATCATAATCATAATCATGACCATGACTGTGATCATGGTCATAGTCATAGCCATAATGATTTTCTTTATGATAATTTTCAAAATGTGAATTCAAATAACCAATTGAACAACAATTGTGACAATGCTCACTCTCATTCGCACTCAGGTCCCAATTCACAGTCACATTCACATTCACATTCACTACCTCTTAGTTCGCAGATCAATCTTTTTCATGGTCAAGACTATGGAGATAACAGCAATAGTGTTATTCACAATCACACTCACATTGATAATGTTAATAATGAAAATAAAAACAACAATTATAGTAATAGTGATGGTAACTCATTTACGAATGTTTTTTATTATTTTTTTCCATTTTTAGTTTCCAAATCGAATAATCTGAGAAATTCATCATTTACTTTATCCATAATTAACCTATATCAATCGGTTAAATTAGTTTTGATCAATTTATTTAAAAATAAAGAAACTAAATCAATAACCCAATTTTTGTTTTTAAATTTCTCATTTATGATAATTCAAATGATTTATTCTTTTAAATCCAAGTCATTGGGATTATTTTCAGATTCTTTACACATGTTATTAGATTGTTCATCACTAGCTATTGGATTATTTGCCAAATTTATTTCAAAGAAATTTTCATCGATTTTTTATAATAAAAATCAGTATTTGATTAGACATTCATCAACATCTTATTCGAATAATAATAATATCAATATAAATAACAACAACAACATTATATCACAGATTTTGATATCAAAATATCCATTTGGATTATCAAGAATTGAAAATTTAGCAGCATTTATTAATGGAATATTGCTCTTATCTATAGTTCAAGATATTTTTTTTCAATCAATTGACAGAATATTAAATCCAATTTCACTAGTCAATGTTAACCAGTTATTAATAGTATCGATATTGGGATTGGTTGTTAATTTGGTCGGAATCTTTGCGTTCAATCATGGGCATGATGGGCATTCCCATGGGCATTCCCATGGGCATTCACACACAGTTTCACATTCAAGTTCAAGTTCACACTCGCACTCATTATTACCTAATCATTCATCATTGGATTGTATTGATGAGCATTGCAATGATGAACATGTGAAATTGAATACGATTAATGATGTTAATAATTTTAAATCAGCATCATCACCTTCTTCTGGTTCTTTTGATCCTGATTCTGGGAATTTTATGCAAACACATAGTGATGAAAATATGAGAGGGATTTTTTTACATATATTAGCCGACACATTGGGGTCAGTTGGAGTTGTTATATCAACGATCTTTTTAATATATTTTCCTACTTTAAAGGTCTTGGATCCATTTTCATCATTGTTTATAATTGTGTTGATTTTTTTATCATCATTACCATTAATTAAGAGTTCATGTTTTAATTTGCTATTGATATTGGATGATAATGAGAGAATTAATATTAATGATGGATTGAATAATACCAGTTATGTTAATGCGGAGAGTTTAATAAGAGAGCTATTGCATGATTTGTATGAGTTGCCTGGAGTTTTAAACTATTCAGTTGTTAGGATTTGGAAAGATACTGAATGTGAGTATTCAGGGAAAGCAGATGAACATGAACATGAACATGAACATGAACATGAACATGAAAATGATGATAAGCATGAAGATGAGCATGGACATGGTCATAGTCATAGTCATAGTCATAGTCATAGTCATAGTCATAGTCATAGTCATAGTCATAGTCATAGTCATAGTCATAGTAATGAAGATAGTTATAGTCATGGACATGAAAATGATAATAAACATGAACATAAACATGAACATGAGCATAAAGATACGAATGGTAATGAAGGAAAAACCAGATTAATTGGATATATCCATATCCAGTATCCAGATGGTGAGAATTCGACTATTATAAGGAAACGATGCGAAAAATTAATATTTGAGAAATATAAATTGAAATTATTTATTCAATTGGAGAATGAGTCGAGTAGTTGTTGGTGCAGGAATAACTTGGTGAATAATGGTGAGAAAAATGGGTTTAAAGCAAATATTGTGAATGGAAATATAAAGAATAATCCGATCAATTCGTATGATAATACAATTACATATATATGAGAAACAATATAATTTTAATGAATATTTATTTAATCCTGTACATATGTACATATGTATTGAAAGACATGTTAATGGAAGGAATGCTTTTGAACCAACTTGTTGAATCTGCTAATTGCAAAATAGCCCTCCAAGAAAGTGAAAAAGAACCATTCAAGTTTGAAATCAAAAGGAACTCTATAGAATCTTAATTTTGGTAGTAAAATTAGATAGAATTCGGATAAATGACCTAGAATGGTGATTAATATAATATAATGAACGTTGTTCTTCAAGAAAAGAACAATATTTGGAGGAATTTTCAAGTAATTTCTGAAAAGAGAATCATAAATTAAGTCTTTTCGAAAATACGAAAAGACCAACAAAGAGAACAAGCTCAACAAAGTGAATTCTGGGATAGAAGAAGGATAGACGATATCTTGAATCTGAAAGTGGGAAACGTTTCTTTTTTGAGCGGCATACTTTGCCATTTCAATGAGCTTGAATCTGGATTCAGACAAGCTTGTCAAGGGAGCATCAAACTGGATAGGCTTGACAATATCTTGATCTCCTAAGTCGGTGTGGTTGAAGGTGATGGTGATGGAGGTCAAGTCGATGTTTGTCATGCGAATGTTGGAAAGATGGGAGTCGACCTTGATGCCACCGTAGACAGAGAGGTAGTCTTCGATGGCCAACTTGTGGTCCTTGTTCATGTGGGAGAGGATTCTTTTCTCGTCCATTGAAAGTGAGCAGCACCAGCAGCAGAGAAAGAAGAAGCATCACAGAGAAAGCCAAACCCGAAAACATTCTCCGAACTCCCACCCCGTCGCGCTGGACCATGCACCAAGCAGCTGTTGCACGTGTTTAAACGCTTGTATCTGCATGCTCACTGCATACGCATTGAGACCAGCCTACTTATGCATTTCACGGCAGCTCCAGCGCTGAGGGTCTTTCCCAAAACGGCAGTGTTGATGTTTATGTTTTTGTTTTGGGCCGTCGCTGCAGCGTCGGAGTGGGTTTGTGAGCTGGAGTTGTGCTGCCTGTGCTGCCTGTGCTGCCTCTGCTGGAGGAGCTGATGGGTTTGCTTTGGGTGCTGGTGTTACTCCTGCTGTTTCTGCTGCCTTTACTGCTTTTTTTGCTTCTGTTCGACCATTTCTGGTCCTGTTCTTTCATAAGAGACTAATTTTGACTTCCCTCTGCCTAAGTTTATCTTATTTGTTTTCTTTTTACTTGTTTTGTTCACTTTCCAGTATTTTGATCTTTGGAAAATTTTTCTAATCATATATCTATAACAACTTCTTCAATTGTTTATTCTATTCCTATTTCTGTTCCTGCTTCAGTTACTCTACAATTCATTATCAACAATCACTAGAGACCCACAATTCCTGCTTCTCAGCTTGTTTGTTTTTTCTTTATTCATTCCCAGTGCAACCATCTCTCAAACTCAATATCAACAAGTCAACATCAAATCAACAAATCAAATCAAAACAAATCAGTATCAACAAACTGATACCTATCAACAATACAAACACCACCACCACCACCACTACTACTACTACTACTACTGCTGCTCTCCTCTTCTTCCAGTTTATTCATTTTCTTGATTACCATTCCATCACTTCAATTATTTCTTTCTCAATTTTGTTTAAAAAAAAGAATAAAAAATTGCTAGATAAGAATTATATTATCAAAGATCATTATCAAAGACTATCAAACCCTTTCATTTTTATTCATAACATATATCCCATATCTTGTATTTTTTCATTCATTTTAATGCAAATTAATTTCTCTTCGTTTAATTTATTTTATCAAGTAATATAATAATTATTATCTATAAAATGGCTGTATGTTTGTTCAATTGTTTATTCATCTTTTTCTTTTTCTTTTGGTTGTTTCTTTTCTTATTTACTAACTCGATTTTCTGTTTTTTTTGGTTTTGTTTTGTTTGCTTGGCTTTTGCTTTGCTTTTATGTTCCTAATTTATCTAATTTATCTTATTACTTAGGGCCCTACTTTAAGAATCGATGAAAATGCTATCAATACCAATATTCGTTTAACCAGATCTAAATCGAATATCAACAACATCAATATCAACGAAAATATTAATGAAACTATTAATGGTACTAGAACTGCTTTGACCAATATAAGCTTGAACAACCAACTCTCCTTACCAAACCAACAAAAGATAATCATACCAAGACAATCACACTACAAAAGAGACCCTCTCAATAATAACAACTCACACAATATTAACATCATCAGCAATAAAGTGAAATCTCCTGAAAAATCAACTAGATTATCAATCAAAAGACGTTATGAAGAATTTAATTTGAATAATAATATGAACATTGATGAAAATTTCAATAATGAAAAATCCAATGACAATTATAATATCAATAACAATAACTATAATGACCACATTAATAACAACAACAACAGCAATAATAATAATAATAATAATAATAATAATTTTCTTAATGGAACTACCATCAATATGAATAATGAAAACAATAACTTCTTTCTTAATAATAAAAAACCGAAAATAACTTATAATTGGGATGACTTGGATTTAGATGATTTCGACGACCCATTGATGGTAAACGAATACGTTGTCGATATCTTTAACTATTTAACAGTTTTGGAACAACAGACTTTACCTGATGCAAACTATCTTATTTGGCAAAGTAATCTAAAACCAAGAATGAGATCTATTATAGTTGATTGGTTAGTTGAGGTACATTTAAGATTTAGATTGCTACCAGAGACGTTATTCATTGGAATCAATTTAATGGACCGTTTTCTATCAAAGGAAATAATTGAAGTGGATAAGTTTCAATTGTTGGCTATATCATCCTTATTTATCTCTGCAAAATATCAAGAGATTTGCTCTCCCTCAATCAAGAATTTCTCTTATGTTACAGATGGAGGATTTAGTGAAGAAGACATTTTGAATGCCGAAAAAGTGGTTTTGGCAGTGTTGGAATTTAACATGTCGTACCCAAATCCCTTGGAGTTTTTAAGGAGAATATCCAAAGCAGATAACTACGATGTTCAAACAAGAACCTTGGGGAAATACTTGTTAGAGATATCGGTGATAGACTACAAGTTTATAGGGTTGTGCCCATCACTCTGTGCAGCTGGAGCAATGTATATATCAAGAAAAATATTGAAAAGAGGAGAATGGAATGGCAACTTGATACACTATTCGGGTGGGTACAAAGAAAAAGACTTGAGGAAAGTCTGTGAGATGATTGTTGAATACTTGATTTCCCCAATTGTACACGAAGAGTTCTTCAAAAAATATTCGTCAAAGAAATACATGCGAGCATCAGTGCTAGCAAGACAATGGGCCAAAAAAATAACAATGCAAGAAAGAGATATAATGGAATAACAGTTTGGTCTTTGAAATAAATAAATGATGTCATCTGAATACCCTAGTTGAACCTAATTATAGACTCTTATACCCTATTATATCTAACTCTATATATACACTTTACACATACCTCTCAAATACCATTACTTACCAGTACATCAAATACCAAATACCAAATTCCTCAACAACAGAAAAAAAGAAACCAAACTACCAAAAAAAAAAAAAACCTCAAAAAAAGAAAAAAGAAAAAAGAAAAATAATATCGAAAAAAAAAAAAACATTCCCAAACTGCCGATAAAGTACCAAAGGGTTTGAAAAAGATTGTGGTGCCAGTGTTTTTGTTTTGATACCCAACCTCTACATTTCCATCAACAAGCCAGCAGGGGACGATGAATAATTCCCTTATATATCGCCTACATAGTTTTGTCACTCGTTTTCGACTATCCCCAACACAGTTTTCTTTGAAACGCACCGGCCCTTGCCTCTCGAGTCGCTGCTGCTGCCTCTGCTGCCTCTGCTGCCAGTGCCAAAACTGCTTTTGAGGCTGGAAAGAACAGACCCAGTGGTGCGGGAGAGGCCGCAGACGGCACACACGCACAGCGCACAGCAGCACGCATGCCAACGCACCCTCCGTGCGACTGGCGCAGGGTCCTGCCGCGGCCCAAAAGCGTGGAAATGTCTGGCGGGGCGCGGCACTTCGCTTTGTGGCGGCACTTGCTTTGTGGCGGTCCATTCCCGGCTGGGATGAATTTCACCACACAAACAGCTCCATTCCCAGCTGTTTATATATCTTCCTCTTCTGGTGCTTTGGCTCTTCTGCTTCTCGACTCCAGCTGCCTCTGCTTCTTGCTCTGCTCTTTTTCTCTATTCCACTGCTGTTCTTCTTCTCTATTCCACTGCTGTTCTTCTTCTTCTCTCTGCTCGTCCTACTTCCTGCTCCAGTCTCTTGCTGTCTCGCCCTCTCTCTAGCTGCCTCTCATAAATGCTATCTTTCCATCTCAAACCCTAGTTTTTTTTTAATATTCCAACTTCTGAAAAAAAAACAAACAACTCAACACCAACCACCTTAGTTCATCTCATTCCTTGGGCTTTATCTATTCCTTCTCTTCCAATTCTGCTTTTCTATCACTGCGTTGTCCTGTCCTTCATTACTCCTCATTTTCCCTAACAAAGGCTCCCAATTATGGCTCCTTCAAAGAGACTTTCCAATTCAACAAGAATTCATTCTTCAAAGAACCAGTTTTCAATTGCTTCTATAAATAACAACAAACTTAATGATTCCACCAAATCTAGCTTCACTGCTTTTAGCAATCTGAATACCATTGCTAATAATAATAATAACAATAACAATAACAAAAATTTATCCAGATTTGACGAAAATTTGTTATCTTCCAACATAAGAATAACAAGATTGAAATCAAACCAATTACTAAACAAAAATAGAAAAAAAAGATCAATACTAACAGACATATCTTTAAATTCGACTTCAAATACTATCATATCAAATACTAAAAATAATGACATTATCATTGACACTAATGAATACCATAATACTGAAGACAATAACATTATTATAGAAAACAATAATGACTATAATAATGACCATAGTAATGACTATAATAACGGCTATAATGACAACAATAAAAACAACAACAACAATACCCTTGATATCACAAATACATCTAATAATACCTCCACCTCTTCCATCGTAAAATCAACTTCCATATCTTCTATAAATACTCAATTCCAATCAAAACTACAAATTAAAAAAGACCATTTATCCTTATTTAAGTCCTCTTTCTCTCTAATCTCAAACACTTCTTTTATAAATGACATAAATAACATAAGAGAAAATAATCTTTCGCTAAACTATAAATGGGACGATTTGGATGCTGATGACTATGATGACCCACTGATGGTCAACGAATATGTTAACGATATCTTCGACTATCTATACCAACTCGAATTGAAAAATTTACCCTCAAACAATTACCTAATTCTTCAATCCAATTTAAAACCAAAAATGAGATCAATCGTAGTAGACTGGATGGTTCAAATCCACCTCAAACTAAGATTGCTCCCCGAAACTCTATTCATATCAATCAACCTAATGGACAGATTCTTGTCTCTACAAAAAATTATAATCAAAAAATTTCCCCTACTAGCTGCCACCTGTTTATTCATCTCCGCTAAATACCAAGAAATTTATATTCCTTCAATAAAACATTTTGCTAATGAACTAAATGCCTTCATAATCACTGACATAATTCAGGCTGAAAAAATCATCCTACAAACATTAAATTTCAATATGTCCTATACAAACCCCTTGGAATTTCTACGAAGAATATCAAAGGCTGATGATTACGATATTCAATCAAGAACTCTAGCTAAATACCTACTAGAAATATCAATAATAGATCATAAATTCATAGGAATTAGACCCTCTATCTGCGCTGCCGCTTCCATGTTTATAGCAAGAAAAATACTCGGTAAGAATGACTGGAATAATAACTTGGTTTATTATTCTGGTGGTTATACTAAAAATGACCTATCAAAAGTATCCTCAATGATTATAGATTACTTAATATCCCCAATAATCCACGAGGGCTTTTTCAAAAAATATTCCTCAAAAAGATTTTTAAAAGCTTCTATAATTTCAAGACACTGGGCAAAACAATTCATTTTGCAAGGTAACTCATTAATGGATTAATATAAAAAATCAAATTAAATTATTATATTATAAATTAAAATAAAATAAAATAAAATAAAGTAATATAATATAACTTAATATAATATAATATAATATAAAATAATATAAAATTAAATTTTTCTTTTTTAATAATCATCAAATTATCCATATCATATAAATATCACATTTGCTTTTTTTTCTTTTCTTTTTTATAGTTTACTTTATTCTTCAACTTCTATTCATATCCCTTTTGCTTATTTATTTCATTTTGTTTTATTTATTTATTATTTTTTATTTTATTTATTTATTATTTTTTATTTTATTTTATTTTATTTTATTTTATTTTTGTTAATTTTTTCATTTTTTGATTATTTTTTGTCTTATTTCCTC
Organism: Ascoidea tarda (nom. inval.); assembly: GCA_030560485.1. Classification (NCBI taxonomy): domain Eukaryota; kingdom Fungi; phylum Ascomycota; class Saccharomycetes; order Ascoideales; family Ascoideaceae; genus Ascoidea; species Ascoidea tarda (nom. inval.). The sequence continues at coordinate 48,513 of JAKTTS010000005.1, forward strand.
ATCTTCTCAGATATGAATCATAATAATTGGGTTAATTGCAGTTGAATTAAATGCATTTGAAGGGTATTTTTATTAATTAGTTTAAATTTTTATTCTTATATATCTTTTTTTCTTTGTCTTTTTCTTTTTCTTTTTCTTTGTTTTTTTAATTTTATTTATTTATTTATTTCTTCATTGCTTTCTATTATTGTATTTATCAACTTCTTTAAATACTGTTCAAAGTCTTGTTTTTATATCTATAGATTATTTTGGCCTTCTTCCAATTTCCTCTATAATACTTTTAATTATATTCTTATTTTTTATTGTATTTTTATTTTATTATAGTACATATTATTTAATAAAAAATTTAAAAAAAAATCTATAAATGCTACTTCTATATTTCTTATATATTCGAAACCAAATGTAATTCAAAAAAATCTATCCTAAAATAACAGCACAACATTAAATCATATTACAACAAACCAAATAAGAAAAAACAAACACCAACCATTCTATCAAGACAAACAAAAAGCAAAACCATTTTTAAAACCCATCATTCATTACCATATTACAAAAGACATTAATTCAACCATTTTCTTTACTTATAACATAACCAATTAGCAGTTGATGAATCAAAAGTATAACATAGCAAAAATAATTCAAAATAGGAAATTCTTTTTTAAAAGAAAATGAAAAACTTTTTAAAAATTATTAGTAAACTTACCATTTTAGTATCAACCAAGTCATAACCAGATGAATCTTCCTGAAAGCAAAAACAATTCAATGGTATGTTGATCAATCTCATATCATCAATTCCCAAAACAAAACAAAAAAATAAAAAACTTTCAATAACATTAAAATCAATTTGATTAACCAGTTCATCAATTGTTTTAAACCTCTTAAAACCAACCTAAAATGTTAGTAATTAAATAAAAGAAGGACAAGTTTAAGTTAAACAATTTTCAAAAATACAAACGAAAATATTCCTTTCACCAAAAAAAAACCAATCTAAAAATATCAATTAATATAAAAACAATTGTTAGTATCATAATCTTTGATTTTTTAGACGTTTTCAAGTTGATAGTAAAAATAATACAAACCGATTTAGTTTCACTTATTATCCTAAGAGTTAAACCATTAAATAAGTTTTTACCAGCTGGTTTTAGTATTCAACCATGAAATTTCAAAGGAGAAATCAACAAAATTCAAATGGACAGAGTTTCTGCATATCTTTTTTATCAAAACCAAATTAAACAGCGCTTCAGTAATTTTTTGAAGAAAATTCAAACAAGCAGAGTTTCAATATGTCTTTGAACCAATTTATCATTTAAATAGAGTTTCAGCACTCAACTGATATCAAAAATCAAATAAACAGGGCTCTAGTGTTCCGGACTTTTCAAATTTCAATTAAACAGAGCTCCTGTGTATCAGCAATTACCACAGCAATTAAATAGAGCTTCTGTGTATCAGCAATTACCACAGCAATTAAATAGAGCTTCATTGTAAAAGCAATCACCACGACAATTAAATAGAGCTCCAGCATTTAGTAATTTTACCTTCACCTGGATAGAGCTCTAGTGTTTACCAACTTAAACACTGACGGAATAGAGCTTCAGTATTTAGCAACTTAAAAACCATTTGGATAGAATTCCCCTATCTTTTGAAAAAAAAATCAAATGAATAGAGATTCAGAGTTAAGCCAATTTAGAATCATCTGAACAGAGCTTCCATTGGAGAAAAAGGATTATATAAATTAAAGAGGTTCAGTATTTTAAAATTCACAGCACAATTAAGCAAACTTTTCCCAATTTTATTTTCAAAAATTAAAGCAGGTTTCCAATATCAAATGCTTATAAAAATATTATCAGAAATACCTTAAACACTATGATCTTATCGACAACATCGGGAATGAAGGAGAAAGTACTATATCTTGGTTGGAACAAGGATCAGTTGAAAAAAGAAAGACTCAAAAAAAGATTTGAAAAAAAAAAAATATTTTTAGAAATAAAAATTCCCCTTGATAACTCATGATATAATATAATAAACAAATAAAATTTAGAAGATTAATTGGCTAATGTGACAGATGAAATTTCATTTTTTGATTCCTTTTGTCCTGAACCTCCTTGGTTATCAGGCAAGGCCAAATGCCCATTTCTTTGTGAATAGTTTTTTTGATTTTCTTCTTGATCTTCTTCTTGATCTTCTTTATTGAATATAGTTGATTGATTGGATATGAATGACCCTTTTATACCTTTACTAAAATATCTGAAAGGAGTTCGTTTTTCATTATCCTTTGCGCCATCTTTTGAATTGTCAGTGTCTGTTTCACTGTCAACAAATGAATCAGCATCTGTAGAATTTTTGGATCTTGGTGACTTTTTGCTTTTTCTAAGGAAATCGAATGATAATACATAGACACTCCACTTAAATACTGTTGATGGAAAGATGAACATTGCCCATTCATCTGGACAAATTCTGATAAGAGCACCAGATGGTATTGATACCATACCACTAATAACAGCAGTACCCCATTGAGCACCAGTTTGACGAGTAATTGAGAAGGCAGTACCACCAACAAACATGATCATGATTTGAATGGTTGCAATAAGAATTGAAATCACAATAAAATAATAGTTTCTGAACAAATGTTGGAAAAAATTCAAATTTCTCATGGTTATTCTATCTCTAACCTTTTTAATTCCGTCAGCTTCATTTAACTTTCTGGTAACAAACAACTTCCAATATTGCAACCAAACAAAAGCGTTAAACGTCATTGAAGCCATTTGACCATGTTCATGATTAGTAAGTTCTCTATCCCCAAAAAATATTTTTGGAGCAACAAAATGCAAAATAAAAGTAACAATTAATTGAGTGCATGATTGACCAAGAATCATCTTCCAGGTTGATACAGCAATCAAGGGTGCCTTTCTGCCATCTGGTTTACTTTCCAAAATGTCATCATCAGGTTTATCAGTAGCTAAAGCTAGAGCAGCCAAGGTATCCATAATCAAATTGACCCATAATAATTGAACAGCTGTCAAGACAGATTCTCCTTCGTCAGAAACAACTGCAGAAACAAAGGTTAAAACAACAGCAGTGATATTGACTGTCAATTGAAATTGAATAAACTTTTTAATTGAAATTGAAACACATCTTCCCCATTTGATGGCTTTGACAATTGCACTGAAATCATCTGTCATTAAAATAATATCTGATGCCTCTCTCGCAACTTCGGTACCAGACACACCCATAGAAAATCCAACATCGGCTAATCTCAAAGCAGGTGCATCATTTGTACCATCTCCAGTAACAGCCACAACTTCTCTCATTGCTTTCAAATTCTCAACCAATATCTTTTTATCTTCTGGAGAAGATCTTGCAAGCACTTTTAATTCAGGAATAACTTTTCTACGTTCAGCATGAGACAAGTTTCTAAAAGTTGGACCCTCCATGCAAGCACTAGGATTAGATAGTTGACTGGGTGTTAAAATCCCACAACCCAAAGCAATAGATCTAGCAGTAATAATGTTATCACCTGTAACCATTCTCACAGTTACACCAGCACTTTCGCACAGCTTAACAGCATCAGCAACTCCTTCTCTTAATGGATCTTGAATTCCAACAAGAGAATCCAAAGTCAACGATTCTTGGTAGTTGCTTAAATGAGTTTTGACAACATCTTGGTTCGCAATAGTAATTTCCGGAAGAGGGGTGCCATCTGTATTGTGAATAAACTCTGATGGTAAAGCATTAAAAAATTTGATTGGATCAATCTCGGTACCAACTTCATTAAAGATATCTCCTTTTGGTGGCCATGATGAATAATTTTTGTGAGCTAATACAAGAGTTCTTAAAGCATTTTTAGCATAAAATTCAATTTTATCAAAAATTAGTGTTTTCCTTTCTTCATCAATCACATCTACTTGATTTTCATTATTTAAATAGGTTCCACATTTTCCAAAAACAATCTCTGAAGCACCCTTGATATAAAATGTAAACAGACCATTATTGTTTTCTGTTATTAAACCAGCCCATTTTCTTGAACTTTCAAAGGGAATAACTTCGACAACTCTTTTGATATGCAACAAGTTTGTGTGTTTACGTAACGCATCCAAATTTTTTCCACCACACATATCTAAAATATCTTCTGCCATGAACATCAATGCAGTCTCGGTTTTTGAACCAATGTATTTTTCGTGTTCTGTTCTCTTTCTAGGTCCCTCTCCAAAAAAATCAGCAGAAAATAAACCAAAACTACACCATTTCTTTTTTTCTACTTTTTTTGCTACAACAATTTCTTGTTCTTCCAAGTTTTCAAAAGCGGAAGAATTTAAAGCAATGTTTGTCAAAACCTTTTCTTTTATGGAATCTGAGAGCTTTTCTTTAATATCAAATGCAGTTTCATTAACAGGAGATAATTTCTTTGAATTTTTGAAGTTTTGATCCAATATATCATCAGTTAAGGAATGATTAGTACCTGTGTTGTTAAACTCTAACGAACCTAAAATAGCTCTAACAACTCTCATCTTATTTGTAGTCAAAGTACCAGTTTTATCAGAACAAACAGCAGTGGCACCACCCATGGTTTCACAGGCTTTTAAGATACGAACCAAATTACCATCTTTGGCCATTCTAGTTGTAGCAAATGCTAAGGCCACTGTGACAGCTAAGGGCAAACCTTCAGGAACAGCAACAACAATAAGAGCAACTGCAGTGATGAAACTATCCAATACTTTAGTACCCTTTTCAGAGCCAGTGTAATCATAATATCTACCATCTTTTTTTAACTCTGTACCAAATTTAATTAATAAAACAATGAATAGAATTGAACCAGCAATAATAGCAAATTTATTAATTCCAGTAGCTAAACTGTCCAATCTAACGGTTAATGGAGTTGGGTCAGGCTCAGTTTTAAGAGACATCATTGCTTTACCATTAATTGAATTTGGACCAACACTTGTAACAATACCTTGACCTAAACCGGATAAGATTCTTGTACCTGAGATTAAAAAAGGATCATAAATATCGTTATCGTGATTAATATCTAAATTTGTACCCTTGTAATTATCATCATAAGATTGAAGAGTGAAATCTATTGGGAATTTTTTGATAGTATCAGTTTCACCGGTGATGTTACTTTCATCAACTTCAAAGGAACCTTTTACTAAAACTGCATCAGCAGGAACAATATCACCTGTTTCTAATTTGATTAGGTCACCGACTAATAGGTCGTAAATAGAGATGCAAATTTCATTAGCATTTCTTATGACGACAATTTCTCGATCTTCCTTTTTAGCGTTTAATTTAGCAAATTGTTTTTCCTTTTGAAAATCATTTGCAGCACCAACTAAAACGACAATTGCAACAGCTACTAAGATGGCAACACCTTCAACCCAAGCTACTCTTGGGATTTCTTTGCCATTAGCATCAAGTTCAGCTTTTTCGCCAAAAGTTTCATACAAACCTAAAGCTAATGAGATGATAGCAGCGACAGTTAAGATAATCATGATTTTATCTTTTAAAGCAACCAAACATAATTTTAAGAAACTCTTTGGAGGAGTTGCAGGGATTTTGTTTTTACCATACATTTTTGTTCTTGATTTTAATAGAGAAGGGTTTGAATACTGATCAATTGGTAACCCATTTTGAGGATCAGTTTTCAAGTTTTCAAAAAAAAGATTCAAATTACTTGAATCATTATTGATTAAAGACTTGAAATGTAAAATTGATTTTGGATCATGACAACTATTTAGACTTTGAACCAGATAGGGATAATAATCATTTAAAGTAGGATGGGTTGAGACACCAGCTTCTAAATCATTATCAGCAGCAGCAGCTGTAACAGCAGAAATAGCGTCAGACTTTTTATCGGCAGAAATAGCGTTCGGCATTCTTGTTTAAGAATGATGTTAGCAAAGGTCGTAAAAGCAACAAAAACAACAAAAATAGTAAAAACAGAAACAATAGCTTTTATAGTAGCGGTAGCAATAACAGCAGTAGCAATAACAGCAGTAGCAACAGAAATAAAGGTTAATTGAAATAAGATTAATTCACCAAATAGTAGATTTAAAAATTGAGAAGAGCAAAACCCAGGAACCAAAAAAAAGGTATAAAAAAAAAACCAGGAAAAAACAAAAGTAGAAGAAAAAATTGGAAGAGTTAAGGGAAAGTTGGGTTAATTTATATGATTTTGGAAAAAATGGAGAACGAATATATTTTGAAATTAATTCTTGGAATGAAAATTGAGACAAAACAATTTTGGAGTTAAAAAAATTAGAATTTAGATTTTTTTTGAAAGAAGTCTGTTGATTTTAGAATTTTTACATTAAATGAAAAGGTGAGTGGGAGTATCAGTAAGAGTGGAAATAAAAATAAAAAAGGAATTAAGAATAAAAAGCCGAAATCTTTAGAGCATGATAATTTGATTGTAGCAGTTGCTCAAGAGGCAGATTAAAATGTAAGATAATAATTCTTAAAGATAAACAGAAGGTGAATAATAACATGTCAGTATTTTTAAAAAGCTGTGGAAATGCAATTAAAAAGCAGTTAATAAAGCAAATATGAAGATAAAAAAACGATTGAATCTAGAAGCCAAATAATTAATATTAGCTTGAAGAAAAGGCACCCAGTCGAAACAGAGTCGAGTAAGAAAATTTCCCAACAGATTGAAAATCCAGTAGCATCTTAGGAGCAAACAAAAGCCAACCAAAAAGCAGCAATATCAAAAAAGCAGAATAATTCAGTTGCAAAGCAGAATAATTTAGTTATAAAACTGAATGGGAATTATCTGAAGAAAGAAGCAGCTTTTGTAAACATTTCTGATGCCATTTCGTCTCAATGACGGATATTGCGATACGGAATAATTTCCGTTAACACGCAAGGTTTACCGTGAATACGTATTTGTATTCCACTATCTTATACGTCTGGTGCGATAATTTACGGTTTTCAAATCATTTGTCTTCTTTTGGCATTATTTATGGACGATAGATTTTTGCATCAAAGGTTCATACAATTTCATGTGGTGAACCTGATTTTTATGGAATTGTTGAATTGAATGATGATTGAATAATATTATTTGAATTGAACAAAAAATGTAAGATAAATAAAACATATTCCAGTAATAACAATGCTATTAGTTTATCATTGCAATATTCTTGCAAAAATTATAAATTTGAAAGATTTTAATCAGAACTGGAGCTGATAACAGATCGTATTGATAAAAATAAAAACAAAGCCTAATTGATTTGTATGTGTTGGTCAATGTAAGAGTTTAAATTAAAATCAAATAAACTAAAGCAAAATCATTTTTTCTAAAGAATAACAAAAAAGGAAAACTGATTTGAGATATATTAGAAACTTGAATGATTGAAAACCTATTGAAAGAAAAATGAAGTTTGGAGAACAGTTGACGGAAGAAAGCAATAAGCCGTAAACAATCGTCAGTACGGAGCGAAGCTTTTGAATTGTGCTGAGCGACAAAGAAGACATCGAAAACCCGGCGTGCAGCTGCCGGCAAGATCCAAACAGAATACTTGCCGCATTACGCAGAATTACCCCAGAGCGACAGAACCACGCCACGTTCATGTTGGTGCATTATATGTAACTTTGTGCATCACGGCATGCTGTGCATGCCGTGATGCACAATTCAGTACACGCGCCAGTGCACAACATCACATCTGATTGCCGGCGTTGATTGGCTACCAAAAGCCCTTTTTCTGTGGTCTCTGTGTTACACGTGCCGGGTTTTGTGTAGCGGCATTTCACTGGAGCTGGAACTTGAAAAGAATCAGAAACAGAAGCAGATCAGGCAGCAGAAAGCAACGACGTGGGAAGATGTTGCTCCTTCGTCAAGTTACAGCTTCTTTTTTGGTTTCCAGATCGTTGCCCTTGGTCAAGTTATCAGTTCTGACTTCGAGGGCCTCGTCGATTTTTTTCAATTTTTCAGTCAAGAGATACCAGTCCAGTAACATCACCAACAAAAATAAGAACACTAGCAAAAATACTAGCAAAAATATTAACAAGAACACTAATAAGAACACTGCTGGGTCAGAGAAAAAGAAAAATGTTCATAGTGATAAAGATCATGCTGGCAAAAACGGTGGTTCCAGCAAAAGTGCTAATGAAAACGAACATGTTCCCAAAGACTTGGCCAGTCTAAAGAATAGCCAATTTTCACAATTGTCAAAGAAGCAGCAAGCTAGCTTGAAAAAGGAATACACAATCAGAAAAGAAATATTCACTCAGCAAATCAGGGATCATCTTCCCGGTGAAACCATTCAATCAAACGCTTTGAAGGACAGACTCCCATCATCCTTTAATCTCAAAAAGGATGTCATTCCAAACTTATTGCCGAGACCTGGTGTGCCTCAGCCTAGTTCAACCATGACTTTAACAAAAATGTTTAATATATTGAAATCAAGGAACAAGCCTGAGTTGATTTATGAATCTGAATCTCATCGTTTGTATTTCTTAATCAGGCTCTGTGTTATCTTTGTTTTTACTTTTTATGCTATAACTTTTATCAAAACCTCTTCTGAGATTGCCTATGAAATTTTCCTTCAAAATAATGACAAACTATCTTCCTCTGAAAATTTATTCTACTTTGGTCTAAAATGTTTAACAAATATTGCCATATTCTCTGTTCCTCTTGCTTTAATCTTTTTAGCCACCGTCTTTCCAAATCTTTTAGTTAGAAGAATTTATTACATCCCAAGCTCTTTATCCATCAATCCAAAGGTCTCTTCTAAAAAGGTTTCTAACGACTTGCTAAGTAATGAACTAATCAAAATCACATCTCATCCTCTAATTCCCGGCAGACCAACCCCAACTTATACAATTTCCTTGAGCGACTTAACCAGATCCCATAAAGCAAGAATCTTCACAAATAAAGGTTTTTATGGTGTGCTTGATAAAAGCTCGTTTCTCTTCTTTATCTTTGATAAAAATAGAAAACTCCCATGGATAGTTGATAGAAATGGTTTCTTCTGGGGTGATGGCAGAATCTTTGATATCCTATTCGGTAAGGAGTCAATTAAAGAAGCCGAATCTGCAATATCTTGGGAAGATAGGTACGCTGCAATGAATGAGAAAATAGAATCAAACAAATTGAAATTAAAGGAAAAGCATGGCTTTTGGTGGAGAACAAAGGAAGGCTTCAATTTGTTTAAACAGGACGTTAAATTCATCCCCTCTCTATTGTCCTCAAGTAAAAACAAAATCCAAACCAAAATTGAAAACAAACCCCAAAACCAAAATCAAAATCAAAATCAAAAATCAATCAGCGATCCTCAACAGTCTATCATCGACACTGTTTACAATATAACTTCTCACAATGACACACGCTCCCAAACCACCCCATCTCAGCTTCTGGAAAACAACGCTCCAAACATCAACAAAAAAAACAAAAACGCCAATAAAAAACAAAAAAAACAAAAGAAATTGACCAAATCCTAATCAAATATTTAAAAACCTGTAAAATCTGTATATATTATTTCCGATTACGTAAGCGGGCTTTTTCTCGCATGACTTGTGCTGTATTTGGATTTTGTATATTTGTTAGCTTTTTTTCATTTTGATCTCGTTTTGATCTCATTTTTATCTCGTTTTGATCTCTTTATTTATTTACTATCTTGACGTCCTCGTCTTATCTCTAACGCTTTACCACCTTACAATAAATGTGTCTAATATAATGTCCAGTTCTATTGATTCCCAGGCTGACCTCACCTCACCTTACTATGATCCCATGATCCACTTGAACCAACTATTTGATTCCCCTGAATCTCTTGGTGAATTAAATCAGCTTTTGGATTATTCAAACAATTACAAAACAAATCTCGATAAAAAAATTTATAAAAAACAAATATTATATAACAAGACAAACTCCAACTTGAGCTCAAAAATTAATTATGATGATGATATATCAAATTTAATCAGTGAAATCAACGAAACAAGATCTTTAGCCGAAAAAACCCAACAGACAATCTCAAATATGACTTTTAATATTCAAAATCTAGATCAAGGTAAAAAAAATTTGGTTCTTTCAATGACTGTCTTAAAAAGATTGCAAATGCTATTAACTGCTTATGACCAATTGAATAACATGTTGTCCTCCGATGCTAAAGATCCAAATAACAATCCAAATGACTATAATGAAATGCTTAATCTAATATCGGTTGTGATTCAATTAAATTTACATTTTCAAAATTATAAAAATATTAACGAAATAAACCTATTGTCAAAGGATATATCAAAGCTAAAAATTAATTTAACCGACCAGATATTTAGTGATTTTGAATCTCTTTTAGATGGAAAAAAAAAGAATCCACACACACAATCAAATGCATCTCAATTAATAAAAGCTTGTGAAATTTTAGATATAATTGGTCAATCTTACCATGACAAGCTAATCAATCTATTCATAACTTTACAATTTAAAGAGTTCAAATCAATTTTTAATATCAGCGATGAAGCTGGCTCATTGGAAAATTTATCTCGTCGTTATATATATTTTAAAAAGATCTTTAGAAATTTTAATGATTATTATCATAAGTTTTTTTCAAAATCCTATGATTTAAAATTTGAAATATGCAAACGGTTTTGCGAGTTTACTAAAGATGATTTAAAACTACTTTTAAATAACATCAAACAAGATAATCTTAACAACAAAAATAACGACAATAGCAACAACAACAGTATCAATAACGCTGGTGATGATAATGACTCAAGCTCAAATTCAATTGTCAATATTTTATTAAAAACGCTTGGTGAGACATTGGAATTTGAAGATTACTTGAACAAATCAAATAATAACTCAACTTTTTTCACAAAAAAAATTTCAATCGCTTTTGAGCCTTATCTCTCAATTTGGTTAGATCAACAAAGTAGCATCATATCAAAGAACTTTTTAAAATACATGGCAGCGCCAAAACTATCCCCTGCTCAAAAAGATATTAATGATAACTCGTCTATTAAACAAGAAGATATTATAACTGATGTCATACCTTCTTCAGCTGAATTATTCAGAACTTATCGACAGATTCTCAATCATGCAATTAAACTATCAAATGGCTCATTTTTATTAAATTTGACTGATTTGTATGTAAAGCATTTAAACGATTATAATGAAAAAATTTTAAAACCACTTTTCCCAAAGAACGATAGAGATTTAATGGTTTCTGAAGGAATAGACTATCTTATTTTAATTTTTAATACGTCTGACTACATAAATATCACTATAGATCAATTAGTTGAGAAATTAAAATCTCTAATAACCCCTGAACTATCTCCAAAAGTTGAAGTTAAATTTGAAAACCCAAAAGAAATATATGTCAATTTAATAACTGACTCAATGAATAAGTTGTTAACTAAAATTGATTTAGATTGCGAATTATCATGGAAAGAAATGACAAATAATAATTGGAAATTAATTAGGGATGTTTCTGATCAAAGTCGTTATATCATCGATTTAAAAGAAATCATTTTAAAAAACTTGAGAAAATTTTTATTCAAATTCAATAGAGATGTGTATGTGAAAAATTTTATGGACAAATTAGTAGAGTTTATTATTAAGAAATTTTTGAGCAAATTTATCTCGTTAAAACCAATATCCATTATCACTGCAGAGCAAATTTTGTTAGATCTTTCGACATTAAAAGATTTTTTCAAAAATTTACCCAAAACACTTGCCATGACAGATTCTGAAATTGAAAATGAACTCAAAAATCAGGCTCAAAGCAATAGACTTAAAAGCTTTGAATCATCAGAAAATAAATTGGCCATCAAATTATCAAAGAGTTATTTTAAAACCATTGATCTTCAGTATAACAAGTTTGAAAAAATTTTAAAAATGATTATGATTGATAATAAGGATAAAGATAACTTGATTTCAAATTATTTTTTGATTGTTGGTGATAAAAATTTCAATAATTTTCTAAAAATATTAACTCTAAAAGGTATTGTCTATTCACCAAGTTCCACCTCTTATCAAGATAAAAGTGAAATTAAAAAATTCAGAAATTTGTTCGATAATCATGTCAAAAACTACACTGGGCCAAAATTAATGGATGACTCACCAGTTTTATCCAATATCAATATGACAGTAAATAATGACACCGGAGCCAAAAAAGTCGATCTAAATATTAATACTATATTGTTGGCAAACTCAGGACTGCTAGGTTCATCTATAGAACTACCAACCTTATCTTCTCCATTGCTCGGTAACTCATCGACAATACCCGAATTGAATTTTAATCTTTTACCAAAAGTCAAGTCGACAAATTTAAATTTAATTAAAAAAACAACCACTTTTGGCGATAATTTTAATACAAATCAAATTGAAAAAAATTTAAAAGACTTTGCATTAAATAGTGAGAATAATTTTAAAAACGTCAATGAAAACTTAAAGACTAATTTAGGAAAACTTTTTAATAGAAATCCCAATTGAGTTTAGTTTTTATGGAATTGTATTAATATATTTCAAATAACAGGTTTATAATGTAAAGAAGTTCGTTTATTTAATTATTCATCAATATAGAAAAACAAAAATAAACTTTTTGTGATTATTTTTCCGAGTAAATGAAAAAGAAAATCAAAACCTAATGATCATAAAGTACAAATTAATGATTTATCTATTGAATCTATTCAAAACTTCTGAATTTTTCAATAAAAACATAGCAACAACCTGACTAGCTTTTTTCTTATTTGCACCAATACTTTTAGCTATAGGGATGTTGTTCAAGACAAAAGTGGATTGGATAAAATTGGCACCAATTTTATTTATTTCGTATCTTGGAGGTATGCTGACCTTTTTGGTATTCATGATAATTGTGTATAATTTTTCTCTTGCTGAGTAGTCAATAAAAGTTTCACTGATAGGTAGTACATTATAAACATCAAATTCATTGTCATTTATCACTTCTTTAGTAATGTAAGATTTCAAGGTAAATGTAACCTCTACATTATCAGAATCGAAGCCATCAATGTTGGAAACATGGTTGCAATCATTATTTGATTCTGATACATTACTGCCACATGGGTTATATCTTTGACAAAATATACGTTCTTGTTCTCTCAACGCAATCATTGCTGCTCTAATTCCAGCTTCTTTGGTGTTTTTGCCAATACCAATACCTAAAATCTGATCATTTAGTTTGCAGGAAACTTTGAACTGTTTGTCAAAAATATTACCATATTCTAAAATATCATACTTGGGTGAACTGTGTGGAGTGCCAATTAACCCATATAATCTAGCTTTGGCAGTTTTATCCCGTAGACCTTTCACATTAATCTCATCATTATCGAAAGTGTGAATCCCTTTAAAATTTCCTGCATATTTCTCTTCATCGCTGATTTCAGTATTAGTATTAATATTATTTGAACTTTCTGCATGGCTTGGAGAAGTTAGAAAATTATTTTTTTGTTCATTTCCTTCAACTGTGCCTTTATTCTTCAAAACATGATCATTTTCGCCATTCTTAGCCTTTGTATAGTCTTCAATTTCTTTGGTAATTAATATGTTTAACCAATTCTTAACTTCTTTAGTTTTAGAAAAATTATTTTGGTCTTCTTGAATTAGCAAACCTCCAATATAACATAAAAACTCATCTTTGGTAGAAAAATTATAAAATTTACCCCATGTGTTTAAACACAGTTGGAAATTTATTTTTGCACTCATATTTAATATCTCTTCGAATTTTATATGAGGAATTTTTTTAATAATTGAAATTGTCAAGGTGTTAAAATAATTTAATCCAATTGCCAAAGTATTTTCTCTCCATTCTCTGTCCTTCTGATTGTCGTCATCGGGCATAGAATAGATTAATTTATAAATTCTGTTATCTTCAAGTTTGGGGATAACTGGGGGAAAGATATCAATAAATTTCTTTTTTTTATCATTTTTATCATTTTTGTCATTTGTGCTATCATTGTTTTTAATATTGATTTGATTGTCATTACCTTTGTTTTTGCTTTCGTTTTCAAAAACAAATAATTCTTCCTTTGGATTAAATTGACTTTTGATGGCACTTTTATCTTCTTGATCAGGTATGTCTATAACAGATTCATCATCTGAATCCGAGATTATTATTTCTTCTTCACCTAAGGATTTGAGTGTTTCGAGATTAGTAATTTCATCGAATAAACTCAACTTACCAAGTGAATAATAATTTTTTAATTTTACGCCCATCAAGAATTCTTTACGATTTGAACATAAATAATCTAAAGGTTTACTATCATGTCGAACTTTTTCGATTTCATTTTCATTTGGGAAATCATTGATGATTGATTTTAAATTTAAAATCAAACTTTGCATGGTTTTTGAATGTTTTAATATGTCGACTTTTGTAATTCTTTTATCTTTTGTTGAATTTGAAGCAGTATTTCTTATCAACTTTGAGAACTTGATATCGTGGTTGTTAGCTTCAGAGTTACCATTGTCATTGTTATTGTCATTTTCAGCTGTATATGTGTTTCTTCTAGTGTGATTTCTGGTTAGATCTTTAGTGCAATTCTCTTTTTGTTGAATTTGTTCAGCATTAAGTTTAGCCTTTTTATTGGTTAAATTTGAGGTGATAGATGAATCCTTTGCAGGTTTTTCCTCTTCAATATCATTATCGCTGTCCAATTTTCTCTTAGTAGTGGGTGATTTTTTAACCATTTTATAATTGAATAAAAGAAATATATGGCTAGAGAAAATAGAGAAAAAGAATTAAGTATAAGATATAAGAGGTGATGGATTGGAACGTTTTTTTTGTCGAGAGATTAAACTCAAACAGAAGGTGAAGTTAAAGGACTCTTTTTTTGCCTCGAGGAAAAATTGCTGCAAAAGAGGGATTAGAATTTATTTAGTGTATTTTGTAAACCAAAATGGAGATGCTAAAGATAAGGGAATGAGTGGTAAATAACTTAAAGAACTGAGACAAAACAAGACAAAACATATAGGAAAAAGACTGAGCAAAATGTTAAAATAAAATATAAGCTAGCTAAGCTCAAAAAAGGATTAAAATGTTGTATAAATAACTATAAATAACTATGAATAATTCCAAAACAGGAAATAGAATAATGTGTAAACAGAAATGTATTGATAAAATTCAAATAAAAATTTAAACAGAGAGTTTCTCGAATTTTTCTGAAAGTGCTTCAGCTTCATAATCTTGAAGTAGTTTTTTTTCCAATTTCTCAGGATCAAAGTTTTTAATTTCTTTGATTTCAGCATTTTGTTCTTCTTTCTCTTCTTCCTCTTCCTCTTCGTCGTCTTCGTCGTCTTCGTCATCGCTTTCTGGTTCTTCCAAGTCGTCCAACTCGTCTAAAGCACCACCTCTTTCTTCTAAGATTTTAGAAATTTCCAAGATTTCTGAGGGCAATTCTTCAGATTCTAAAACATTTCCATTAATTTCCAAGATTCTTAAGTTTTCATTGAATTTAATGTATTTATTTAAAGAAGGTAAAGAAAGATAATTCAATTCATTATATTGTAGTTTTAAAGAGTTTAGAGTGGTGATTTTAGTTGATAACAACAGCTCAAGTAATACTTTTGAACCATTTGCAGATAATAAACAATCATTTAAATTTAATTCCTGTAAATTTGACCAATTTGTTAAATTATTTGATAAGATTTGAGTGGAAGAGAAAGTTAAAGTATTATCTTGTAAGTCTAAATATTTTAAATTTTTCAAATACTTCAAGCCATTTGAGATTAAATTTGAGATACCATGGGGTCTAATGCCATTTTGATACAACTTAATAGATTCTAAATCTTTATGGTTTTTCAAGGCAATTGACAAGTAATTAGTTGACCCATTTTCCAATCTATTTCTACCGCAAATGAAGGAAATTAAAGAATTTTTATTTTTATTTTTTTTATTTAAAGATAGTTTAAATAAAGAAGCCGCAATTCTTTGACCAGCAAATGGACCCATACCATTGTTGGATAGTATCAAGTGATCTAAAGAAATCGCATGGGGCAAGAACTTTTCAATGGGCTCTATTGTTTGCAAACCAAAGGCATTGTCAGACAAGTTTAAAATGGACAAGTTGTTCAACGTCAATAACGAAGGCAAAATGTAATCTAAGGATTGGGGAATCTCAGTATTCAATCTTCCAGTGTAAAAATCGCTGAAATCAATCTCAACAATAGAATCCTTCTTGGACTGAGGCAAGCCCAAGATAAAGTCAGACAAAGCCTGTGAGGCCTCAATACCTATTGTGTTTCCAGAGAAGTCCAACTTCTTCAAGTGCTCTAACCCAGCTAACTCGTCAAGATATGGCTGGATATCAGCCTTGGTGTTGAACTTCAACGCCTTGCCAGCGATGGAGTAGACCTCATTGGGAGCAAAAGCAGGGACAAACTGGGAATCAAGCAAAGTAGACATGGCAAACAACAACAGACTGAGTTTTCAGAAAGTGCAGCAGTAACAACCAAACAACAAGTAAGCAGCAAGTGCTGGTGATTTGCAACTGTTTTAGTGTTTTTGTCTTTATTGTTTTCAGTGGGCGACTTTTTTTTACGGCTCTGTTTATTTTTTTTCTCACAAAAACACAGCCCACAGCGCTGGTTTTAGCCACGCGTTTGGATCCCTGCAGCATCGCATACACACACATATACACGCGTATTGCACTCTGCTGCTTTTGGTGTTTTTGGTGTTTTTTCTGTTTCAGTTCCACAAAAACCCTAGACACTACGAGATGTTGCTGAGCACAATGTGCTTAATCTTTTCCTGCTCGTCCTTGTGCTTCTCGACCTGCTCGAGTCTGTCCAACACCAACCTGCTGTCCTTTGCGAGCTCCACTGTTTTGAGCACAATCTTCCCTTTGTTGGATTTCATTGCCAAAGCAAAAGGAATCTTGCCGTTGGTTGTCTTTCTGTTGGCAATAACAACACCACCATCATTGCCTGCGTGTCGGCTGTTGAGCTCTAGCTTGCTATAGCCATCAATGATGTCTTTCTCATAACCATCATGTATGTTCAAACTGAGAGAATTCTCAATCATCGATTTCGATGGAATTGGCGCGTTGAACCTCGACTTCTTTTCAATTTTTCTTGCTTCCAAACTATCCAAAAATATTTTCTTGTACTCCTTCTCTAATTCGTCGTCAATTTTATGGTCTTCTTCGCTTTGCTGAAGATAACTATTAGTTTCATTTTCTTTCTTATTTTCTTCCTTTTCTTCTCCATCTTCTTGTGCCATCCAGTTTTCCTCTCCATCAAACATCTCATCTTCCGATAAAAAGTCATCATCCTCATTTTCATTGTCATTATCATTATCATTATCATTATCTTCATTATCTTCATTATCTTCATTATCTTCGTTGTCTTGCTCAGTGTTAGTACCACTACCTATTCCATTTTCGGCTTCTCGGTTGCTATTTTTGATCTTATTAAAATCATCAAACGCATCTTTAAAATTGTCCCGAAACACAAAATAAGGATTGATTTGTTTATACATATCGTAGATTTTAAACTCGATATCCTTTGGTATATTAACCTTCATAAAAATGTAATAATTAAAGTAAATCAAAAATTTATTCAACTTCTTTGTTGATACTTTGTTTTTTTTCCTCTTATTGAATTTTTTCCTCTTATCATTAGATTGCTTTGATGAATGACTTAATGTGTGAGAAATTGTTAAAAATAAACTAGTTATTAAATTGATTCTAAAATAATTATTTGGCAAGTCAAATTCATTAATTGGATTATTACTATTGATATATCCAAACAATAAAATTTTATAACAGATTTCAGTTACTAAATTGAATCCAATCAACTTGTGATTAAACATTTCCCCTAAATACTTGATTTCTGACAATCTTTTACGATTATCCCTATAGTCATTATTCTCCAATCCAACTTGTATATTCTCAATTAGCAGATCTATAACTTCAATAACAAAATTATTAATTTTGCAATTTTTAGATTTCGACATCAACTTTAATATTTTGACTAATGGAACAATGTTCTCATAATTAATTTCTTCTGGCTCGTCAAATAATTTCTTTAACCCATCAGTTGAATTTGGTAAGGTTTTATTATCATTATCGTTATCTTTTTCATTATTGTTATCTTTTTCATTATCATTATCACTGATTTGATTACCACTTGATTCCTCGTTCGAATTATCGTTATTAATATTATCATTATTAATGTTATCATTATTTCGATAGTTTTCCCAATCTAATTTTCTAATCAACATAAAAATCGTATAAAAGTTTTTTGATGACAATTGTTTTCTAATCAATTTTTTAAAAAAAATAAATTCTGGATTTTGATTTTCTTTCATTTCATTTTCAATAGCATTGATATTCTTCAAATCTGGTGGTTTTAAAGTTAAAAGAAAATTGTCAATAGAAATTTGATCATCTTTGCTTAATTTTTTATTTTCATTTTTAACTTTGATTAATAATGATATCATTTGTTCCATCAATTTTAGATATTCTTCATTATCATTATAGATTAAAAATCTTCCGCAATTATCTAAAAAAATCTCTAAAATTTCAATATTTCTAGGATTATTAATATTTAAAATTAAGGAATTTATCTTATTAAAAATTAAGTGAGTGGGCATTAAATTAAATTTAACCAACTCACAAAAATAGTTGATATTTTTAAAATCAACGTAATCATTAAAAATTTGTCTTTTAAACCCAGAATCCAAATATTGGATAATATCCTGAGTTAGTTTTGGTAATAAATGCTGGTTAATTGCCAAAAATCTACAATAAAATTTAACATTTCTTAGATCTGTGTTTTCAATTAGAAAACGATATAGTCGTTGCTGTGATGCTTTATTATTTAATTCTTGTAACCAAAAATCATAAGCACAATTATCAATATCCTGTCTAGTATTTAAATGCTGCAATCTGACTAAAAATTCTGTCATTTTTTCACCTTTAGATCTTTCTTCATTGTTGTCTGTGATAGTAACGCTATTACTAGAAGTAGAAGAGCCAATCGAAGCATGGCTATTGTTTTCGATATTTGATGAATCATTTAAATTTGGTAAGAAATTTTCAGGAATTGTATTTCTTAAATCAGGTAATTCTTCATAGAATTTTTTTTCGTCATCATTAGACCAGATTGAAAATTTGCCATTTAATCTGTTTTGTTTTAAGACTCCTGTTACTAGAGATGGATATTAATCATTGAAATCATCGTTTTCGTTCTTTTTATTATCAATTGTTAATTGATCAAAATCAGGAATATTGAATTTTAAAATTTCATTGAATATTTCACATAAATTTTTGAATTTTTTGTATAAATTTAACAAGTCGTCATAATTTGATTGATGTTGATCAGAGATTTTACCTGTTCTTATCGCAAATTGTTTATTTCTATTTTCCAAAGATATTAATTTAAGATTTAAGGATTCAGTCTTTGAAATTAGTTTTTTGATATAAATTTGAAATAAATTGAGTAACAATGTTGATAATTCTTGATCCAGATTTTGGGATTGATCCAAGAGTGATAACAAGTCTTTGGATAATGTCAAAACATTTGAATACAAAGGAAAAAGATAGAAGAATCTTTTTATAAACATTGTTACAATATTTAAAGTAATACCTAAATTAAATTCAACAGTCGAAGACAAAATATCCTGGATTATAAAAACAAAAAGGTTGCTTGATTGAAAATTTTTGAATTTTTTAGAGATGGAGTCAGAAAGGGAATCTTTTGCGCAAAAATTAAAATTTTTAAATAAACCAATTAAATAAAATTCAGTGAATAATCGTAGTAAGTTCCGCTTTTTGTTTGCCTTCAATAGGTCATCCTTATTAGCAGAATATGGGGATTGTTGATCTTTATCGCTGGAATTCATCACTGTTGAAGGAATTGAGATTGGATGTAATAAATTGTTTAAAAAATAAGATAGTAAAAAGGGTGTGAAATGAATTGAGAATCTTTGATGTAATGCACTTACTATCTCCAAAGCAGCATTGATATCGTCATTTTTAATACATTTTGTCAAGCCCTCAGAAACAGCAGGAATGATTTCGGATAGATATTTTTCTAAGGATATAGTTGAAATATCCTTTAAAATTTGCAATTGGCTTTCTTTGTTAATTGATAACTTGATTTTCTTAATAAAAGCAGTGTTCTTTTTCAAGGATGTATCTAGGTTTTTCGATATTTTAAAAAGATAACCAGTATCATTGTTATCATTACTTGGGCCTAAGACCCTAGATGCAGCACCATTACCAACATTTTCAGTATTACGGTTAGAGTCAGTGCCCATATTGGCAAAATCATTCAATCGATTTTCATTCCAAACTCTCAAGTTGGCTTTCAACAATTCAATTTTCCTGGGAGTCAAAGTGAGTGAGGCACCCAAAGCCCCACCAGCAATACCATCGTTTGCCATATCTTTACCTTCATTTTCAAGCAATGGCATTATTGGAAGAATGATAGCTCGTCATATACTGGCCTTCAAAGCCTGTTCAACTCTTCTTCTCAACAAAAAGCAAGAAGAAAGAAATGTCACATGACACAAATGCACGTCGACGCGTTACCGGCGCACTTCGAACCGAAAATTGTCTTCGAGTTAAAATGGTTGAGGTCGTAATCTTACGTTAAACTTACTGAAAGAGTGAAGCCAAATCAAAGAGTGAAAATAAAACTCGAATAACTATAAAAAATACAACAAGTACTATCTAGATTTTGGCAGCTTTTTCGATATCTTTCTCGTTCCCAAGGTTTTTTTCTTGAGCTTGCAACTTCTCTTCAAAGTCCAACTTGTTCAAGTCCTCCTCCATATCATTGAGTTTTCTGAAACAGAAATAAAACACTATGCCTGTGATAAAACATGCAACACACAAACCAGTATATGTCCATACCAATTTAGGGTCTTCTGCTGTTGGTGATAAGGCAATGCCTAGTGCTGATCCACCGGCAGATGTTAACAAGAATAAAGACATCACAAACGATTTCATTTGAGGTGGTGCTTTGGTATATGCATACTCCAACCCTGTGATCGATGCAAATATCTCAGACATGGCGATGAAGAAATACGCCGGCGATTGCACTGCAACATGAATGTGGTTGGGGATGTTTCCATCATCAGAAGCAGCACACTCCAATGGATGTTCATAGCAGGGGCCAGCATTGTATATCAATTTCTGGACAATGGCAGCGTATGCCATAGCAACTGAGCCCATCATGAACCCCCAGAAGATTCTGGTGATAGGCTTGAACTTGATGCCGATTTTGCGCAAAAATGGATAGAACAATCTCTCACAGATAGGAATGAAAATGATAATTGTCAATGGATCGATGTTCTGCATGATATCGTTGGGAATTCCATGGAGCTCCATCTGGCCAGCCTGCGATACAAAGTTGTTCAACATTTGACCATACACAACCCAGTACACAATGAAGAACACAAACACTTGACATGCCAACAATGCTCTTCTGACCTCTTCGACAAACAAATCTGACCATGGATAGCTCTTTTCCGGATGGAACGAGGGTTTTGCAGCTTCAAACTTGCCCCTGTTGAAAAAAACGATGAACGATATACGGAACGAGTTGCCAATGATGGTTTTTGATGGAGGTGTTTTGATGTAAATGTTTCGGCCAACGATCAATGCACCAACACCAACAAAGAAAAAACAAAATGGCAATAGATATGCAGCCCAAAATCCAACTTCTTTCTCTAAGGTTGTTGTTGCAATTGATGACAATGAACCAACATTAATACATAAATAAAACACCATGAACACGGTTTGGTATGTAACAGCAGGATCAACAATAACTTTTTCACCCTTTTTGTTTGTTTTGACATACGAAGTGAAGGTGGGAATTTGGTCTGCAATCAATGGAGAAACGTTTGCTTTGACACCACCAGTACCTAAACCAATGATGATGATTGCTGCAATAAATCCACCAAATGAGATATTATTTTCAATGGAGACCGGTAGAGAAGTAAGAAATAGCACTAAGATACCAATTGTATAAATTCCAGTAAACCAACAAATAGCTTTGTACTTTCCTAAATATGTATCAGAGATCCAAGCACCAAAAACCGGACAAACATAACACCAAAATTGAAAGAAATAACTTAATGCATTTGATTTTTTCTGATCAAGACCTAAGGCACCTGGAATTCTATCATCGGGTTTATACTGCATATAGTTCATAAATGGACCGGATAATCCATAATAAGCAAATCTTTCACACAATTCAACAATAGCAACTAACCAACAGGCCCAGGGAATTTGTTCACAGACACGTTGTAAAGTTTTTTCTTCTTCTTCTGTTGGCAGAGGCTGATTTTCAATCTCACAAATATCAGTTGAGTTTACTTCACTATCAATTAATCTGACTTTTCCTTGATTTTGCAAATTATTGTCCAAATTTGGATTAATTGGCAGTTTATTAATGTTTATTTCAGACATAACAAATAAATTATCGGTTTACTTTTTCAAATCAATTATTTTCAAAAAAATTGTTGGTTTTTCTGTTTTTTTATTTCCAACATGCGATTTAAAATCAAAATTTGGTTTTCATCTTGTATATATATATGAGTTATTTCATTGCATAATCACCAATAGCAATAAATGATAAACTAAAAAGAAATTATGAACAATAGAAGTTTGGATAAAAATGAAAATAAAATGCAAATTATAGTTAATTTAAAAGCAATTGAAAGTATTTTCTTAGTAATATTGTAATATCACCTATAGTTGTTTTTGCTGCTCTTGATCATAGTAGTTGTGCTGATAAAGACTTTGCAAACCAAAAGTATAATGCTCAGAAAGGCGCAACCAACTAGAGTTAGCAATCAAGCTCCAAAAGGATGTTTGAAAATAAATAGCACTCAATTATGTGTTTGTATTTGTAGTAGTTGTGAATTTTAGTTTTTGTGTTGCATTAAAGTGAAAGCAAACGTCTGGATAAAGCCGTTTATGTGGCACCGGAAAACACCATAAGTTGGTATATGCACCTTTGATAGCAGGACACGTCCAAAAAAGCTTATTAACATTTGTCTCTTTTAGGAATATTTACTTATGGATATTCAACAATAAATCGACTATTACCGCCAATACCCAGCTCTCTCCAGTTTACTTTAACAAATTCAATAAAAACGCACGAGCCAAAAAATGGATTCTTAAGGCACAAATATTTGAATACCTAAAATATTTCAAAACTGGATGATGTTATGCGAAGCAGACTGTTGTAGGCATGTACAATAATAAACAAGTAAAAGTGCCTTTTTAAAAAATTCTATTGGATTGAAAACCACTACATTTTGTTTTCAAAATAATAATTTGAATAATTTTCGATCACTTTTTCAAGAAAATTCTAGTATTTGAAACTTTGCAGGTCGCCAGTGCCATGCCATACTGATTGTGCAATATCTATATCGGATAATGAGTAAAATAGTTAAATTATATAGAGATAGTTAGTGAACCATCTGTGTTTTTGATTACTTTCAATTTTTTAAGTATAGATTTTTTGTTTTCTTTTTTGTTTTTTTTGGTGATTTTTTTGATTATTTTATACAAAGATTCATTTTTAGAAGAAACAAATGAAGTAATATTATCCAAGGTATTATCGGGTTTTGAAGCATGCTTAAATTTTGGCTTTTTTGATTTTTTAGAAAATTCTTCTATTATCGGTTGTTTACTCTTGTTCCCTTGTTCATTGTCATTAATAGTGTTGTTTGCATTTTTAGTATTTGTTTTCAGTGCCAAAGTTTTGTTACTGTTACTGTTCCCGATGTTGTTTCCGTTTTTCTTTGGTTTATATAAAGCCTTTTGATACTTTTCATCTTCGGTTACGCAGCTGGTGTGTTGTCTGTAATCGTTTCCTTCAAACGTCTTTGAACAATCAATACAAGTGAAATATGCGCCATAACACATTCTCTTGTGATTATCTAATTTTTTCTTGATAATAGTGTCATTGCAGACCTTGAAAGAAAAGTACTGTTAGTAAAATTGATAAACCAGAAAAGAAAACAACAAATGTACAATACAAAAATCCATACCTCGCATGAAAAACTAACCATCCTAACAAAGTCCCTGTTGAATCTGCCTTTCGATAAATATTTGAAGAATAAGTCAAGCCAATAATGAAAAATTTGTCAAAAAAAATTTCCACCAATGTAGGCCAATCTCTTTCAAACAGGTTTTTCAGTAGTGTTCTTGCTGAGAATCTCAAAATGTCTCTTTTTTGAAGGTGCTATTTGTCAGTGGTTAAGGTTTGTTGTTGTACAGCATTACAATGCATAATAGTACAGTATCACATCAAACCGCATCCAAACCACACAGTTGGTTCTGATTATTGTCCGCTTTTTGTCTGCTGATTAGGGCTCTATAATAGGGCTCTGGCGTAGAACAAGCGGTAACTCCGCCACATAGTTGATGGCTGAAGTATAGTAAAAAATAAGAGTTATGCTATTTTTAGTGTCTTGGTTTCAGACCTGTCTTGTAATTAAATACTTCATATATAAGGAAAGTTTATAACTTTATACAACAGGTGTGAAGGTGATAATAAGGGGAAGTTTGTAAATTAAAAAAGGAAATTTGAAAATCAAGAAAGAGATATTACTTTTCTGTTTAATAAAAGATGTTAGTATTCATTAGAGAGCATTACAAATACCCAACCCTATTTTTAAAAGCCGATTCCATGTTTTGAATAGGTTGCATTATTTAATTTATTTTACAAGCAAATACTTGTTGTTAAATGTCATCATGTCACTTAGGAGCAGCTCAGATAATGAGGAACTGGTTTCTAATCAGATTGATAGTAACTGCAAGCACAAAAATATTGTTTTAAATGAAACACATGAAACATTAAAAAATAGCCCACAGACTCTCTTGGATTATTTGCCTTTTACTATTACTCGCGATATTCTATCTCTTTTGCCCTTTGATAAATTTTGGTTGTTTGCATTACATGATAATGAATGGTTCCAATCTATCGCGTTGTCACTCTTGTTTTTTTCAATCGGTTTCAACCAATTTAAATTATGGCAACCAAACAAGTTACGGATAAATTTTGATGATGTTAGTTCATTTACTGGCCAATTTGTTAAGTATTCTCAACATTTCTCCATAAAATTGAAATCAAAACATGTCTTATCTAGTTACAAATCTTTGAAGATGCTCTTTTCATTGAAGAATGATTTGCAATCTATTTCTCTAGGTTTATTATCCAAATTAACGATGATTGCATTTTTAAAATTCAAAATTTGATCAAATTGTTAATATTAAATAGTTCAAAAACTTTGATCTGCTTTAATCTTTCTTTAAATCTTAATATGATAAAACAAATCAATCCATATTCAGATTTATTCAAATTTTGTTCGAAATTAAAAAAATTACATATAAAATTTTATCCAAATCCTTAATTTATGATAGATTATTCTCTATTAAATAAATTAAATAAATTAAATAATCCAAATAATTTAGCTCATTTTACTTTAAATAATTTAAAAATTTCTGGAAATAAAATAATTCAAATTCAAAATCTATCGAATTACATTAATTTAAAAACCTTTAGTCTATCTGCAAATCAAATTATTCAAATTGAAAATTTATCAAGTTTAATAAATCTTGAATGTTTGAGTCTATCAGCAAATAAAATTGACACAATCAACAATTTGTCCAACTTTTTAAATTTGAAAGATTTAGACTTGTCTCAAAATTATATTCTGGTAATTGAGGGTTTATCGAATTTAATTAATTTAATTAATTTAATTAATTTAATTAATTTAACTTATTTAAACTTATCAATGAATAGAATTATTAGCATTGAAAATTTGTCAGGTTTGAATAACTTGGAAACTTTGAAACTTTGAATATTTCTTATAATGAAGTATCGAATAATCCAACTATAAGTGATTTATTTAACATAATCGAATTCAATTTATCAAGAAATGAAATTTGAAAATTTAAAGTATTTTTTGGATTAAAGAGATTAACTAAATTAAATCTGTTCGATAATTTGTTTGAAATTTTTACATTGTCTCCAAAATCTCGCAATATTGAATATTTAAATTTGAGCCATAATAAGATTGTTCAGTTTAACATTGATGACAGATGTGGTTTTTCATTAAAAGAGCTTAATCTAGATCAATTGGCGAATTTAAATTTAAATCATAATCTGCAAACTAAATTTTCAATTGATGAAAATTCATTAAAAAATTTGACATATTTATCATTAAGAGGAAACAGAACTGAAGAAATTGATTGCTTTTTTGAATCTAGTAACCAATATTTAATTCCCAAGCTTGAAGAACTACATATGGAATATAATAGAATAAAGAATTTTGCATGGTTAAAATATACATCTCCTAATATCAAAAGTGTATATCTATCTAATAATTTAATTAATTCTGTAGAAAAATTAGATAATTTAAAACAGTTAGAAATATTGGATTTATCGCATAATCGCCTCACAGCATAGGAATATTTAGAATTATATTCATATGCTTGAGATTTCACACATAAAAATCTGCATTTGAATTTGTTTTCAAAGGGTTTATTTTACTTTATATTTGAAAAACAAAAACAGGATAAATAGATTATATACATTTGAATTTGAGTAACAAAAATGGAAAACGTTTTGTTAACAAAAAAAAGTTGCCTGCAGATTAATGCAGGGACTTTACTTTATTTTTATTTTTATTTTTATTTTTATTTTTATTTTTCCGATGCGCAAAATTTTCCAAAGCATTTTCTTTGTTTTTGCCCATTTAAAAAAAGTTGATTTATTAGAAATGTTATTTTTCAAATAGAAAAAGGAGTTGGTTTGACAATATTGTTCTTTGAAGTTCATTTATTCCTGGTGATTTCTTTCAATAAAAAACAAAAGTAACCATGTTAAAAGATTATTTTGCTTTGGTTTGTAATTTATGTCTAAAAGAGAATAATTGACTATATTATATTTTTTATTGTCAAACGTAATTAGTATTTGTTTGAATAGTATATGAACTAATTAAGAACGGATTGTTTTTTCGAATAATGTTGATATTTAAGGTCCAGAAAAGCAAACTAAATGTTACGTGTTTAATGGATAACTCCTAAACAATGTAAAGTAATTTAGTTTTTTTTCTTTACTAAAATTAATATAGATTTTATAGCTCAAATTCCAGGAACTCCCAAATCTAATTTTTTGCTATTCCATTCATAAAAAATAAATCTTTTTAAATTTTGTGTAAATTATGATTTCACTCCATAATAGTTGTGTTTTGGGTTGATTGTATTTGGTATTTGTTTTTCTTTTTAGAGCTTTCAGTGTATCTGCTCATCACCTTATTAGTTTTTGATCCTTGCTTTGA
Organism: Ascoidea tarda (nom. inval.); assembly: GCA_030560485.1. NCBI lineage: Eukaryota > Fungi > Ascomycota > Saccharomycetes > Ascoideales > Ascoideaceae > Ascoidea > Ascoidea tarda (nom. inval.). The sequence goes on from JAKTTS010000005.1 coordinate 75,764, forward strand.
AATAAATACTGTTTTATTATCGTATTGGTCGCAATTCAAATAAAGTTTGCTCCATTCACCGTTTTCCACGGGGTGTCTTCATTAATTTTTATGTCTGAGACTTTCTATCAAAATAAACAATAAAAAGATTTTGGAATCTTATTGTTTGTATTTTTAGATGTGAAATTCACTAGCAAAACATAATTCTATACTTATTTAAGCTAAAATTCAGATAGAGATAAGGGCTAGTATATATTTGCTTATATTATCACTAACAAAGAATAGCATGAATTCTGAACATAGGTCATTTCCACCAGATAATACCTCAACCTCAAAATCTCTATTGTCAAAACCTGAATATCAAGCCCGTAATTTCAATCTTCTAGGAAATGGAAACGATAATTTAGAAAACAATAAAAATTCTACTAATTTTCTCCGAGAAACTCTGAACTCAGTAACAATAATAGAGACGCCATCTGGCTTTTCCAGAAATACTAATGTGCATCATAACCAAACTATCCCAAATATTTCAAACAGGACCAGAGCTTGTGATGTATGTCGCAAAAGAAAGACAAAATGTTTTGGTGGTGTTCCTTGCAATTACTGCTTGCACTCCAAGCTTGAATGTACATTCCATGCTTATCAAAATAAGAAAAAGAGAAAAAGAAGAACTATCATAAAGCATGGGGCAAATTCAAATGTTAGCGTCCTTGAGAAAAGATTAACAAGTATGGAACTGCTAATTCAAAAACTCGTTAAACAAAAATCAAACAACGAAAATATTTCTGCTACTTCAAATAACGAGGACCAAAACTCAAACCAAAATAATAATAATAATAACGGTGAGCCTGCTATTGCATTGAATTATGATTTCATAAACAATGAAAAACACAAGATATTAATGGAAAAAAATAACTTTCTGAAGAACAACTATTACTCGGAAGATGATGTTGGTCCAAAATCATATTTTTCAATTTTCAGTCCAAGGGGCATTCAATGGATAAAAGAAAGGCTATCTTCACAAAATTCTAATTTAGTTTATCCACTTGAAAATTTGCATGTTTCTTATCACGAATTGATTAAATCTCAATATAAGATTTGGATAGAGCCTATAGAAAAAAGTCGTTTAACACTATTGCCAAAAAAGTCTATAATGAACACTCTTTACACGTTTCTTTTAAAAATTGAAACAAAATTACACATCTTAAGTCTTGATGATATAAAAGCTTTGATAGAACTTTGTTATTCAGAAGATGAAAATCAAACGAAAAATATAACATATTCTGATTTATTATTATTCAATATTATTATCACATTAACTTGTTCATTACTTGTTGATGAAAAATCGAACATTTGTTTTGAATCAACTTTGAATCCTAGACCCACCGAATATTTGCCAACTTCATTAACAATAAATGAATTGCAAAAAATGGAAGAAAATTATCTACTAAACTCTATATATTATTTTCATAGGGTCTCTATAATCGGTGATGGATTGCAATCTATACAAGGTATCTTATTATTGACAGTTTATAATTTTTCTTCTTTCTTAACCAAAGTTAGCTATATGCTTGTTTCAAATGCTGTAAGGCTAGCACAAGATATGGGATTACATAAAAAGGAATCTTATTATGGTCTCTCAGAACTGGAAAAAGAGAAAAAAAGATTGGTATGGTATAGTTGTTATAACTTTGATAAGATTTTGTGTTTCAGATCAGGAAAGCCTCCAATTATCAATGAAATCGATGTTACAGTTGACGATGAGCAATTTTTTGAATCCAAATTATCCAATATCTTTTGTAAACCTATTGTTGACATAAAAATTAATATGCTGTATTATTTGAATAGTTTGTGTGATGGAAAAATGGAAAGTTTTGCAATTTGTTATGGATACTGTATGGCAGGTTTAACGCAGATAGAAACAAAAGCTTATACGGAACTCTTTTCTATTACTTCATTAACTGGGAAATCATTGCATTCTATTATGACAATTATTAAGAACTTGATAAAAACGTTAGATGATTGGCGAGATTCAGTGCCTTTACCAATTCGACCAGGCTATAATGAATATTCTTGGTGTTTGGACGAAAAACAATATAGTTATACACAGATTTTTTTTGCTAGAAGAGAGTCCGAGTCTCATATTATATTGTTGCATTTAACATATTTTTTTCAGATCATGATAATTAGTAGAATGGCAATTGTGGCACCATGGTCAAATGGCATTTGTTCAGGTGGAAACGAGAATAAAATTTGGAACACTCACAGAACTGATTCATATTTCAGATGTTTAGATGCTGCAAGACAAATATTAAGACAATCGCAGAAATTCCATTCGATATCAACGACAAACAACATGTTGATGTTTTGTTTATTTTTTCCAATTGGAGCAATTGTGACATTGTTTAGTTTAATTATTGAATTGCCACACTCTGATAAGGCTAAAGAAGACATTCAGTTAATGGTTGACTCTTATAACAACTTCTTTTCCCACTATGCCAAAACGCCTAAAAGCCCTGTTTCAGAAGCAGTAATACGTCAATTGATTGTAATTGCAACAACTATATATAATGACAAAAATCATGAAGAAAAGATTGTTCTTGATAAACAAATATTTGGGGGAGATACAAGCGATGAACTGCTTCAAGAAAGCACCAAAAGTGTGAGTAATTTAACTGGTATGGTAGGTTATAATGATTTTACACAAATTGGAACCTTCGATAACAATAAAAAAAGTGCACTGGTTTCAAATAAAAACCAGGGTAGAAATAAAAGCTCAATTGAGCTCAAGGACCTTGATTTTTTACTATCGTCATATTATTTGAACAATTCAGCTGCAAACATTTATCCACCGACTCCATTGGAGATATCGCGAACAAGCAGCAATAACTCAAATTTGAGAGCTGCTATAAATCCAACTGGGTGTCCAGAAATCAATTCGATCACAACAGATGAGGTGTATTCGATTTTAAATCCAAATAACAATCTTATGGACAATTCGTTAATGACTGCACAAAATTTCAACCAAACCGAAGTAAACAATAATGATGACTTCAACATGAATAAAAGTGGTTTCGATGATTTCGGCGTTTCGGATCGAAGACCAAACAGCCAAGATATTTTGAATGATAGCTGGGTTCACTCTCTCAATTCGATGAGTGCTGCCGAAAATGCAAACACAAACTACTTCGAGCCCAACGACCCTTCGTATTTCATGAACAATCTCGAATATCAAAACGGCTCGATATTGTTTGACTCCACATTCACACTTCCCACCTTTTTCTCAAACAGCTGGACCAACCAGGACTTTCCGGGCACTGCCGGAAATGGAAGCAACAGCAGCAACAACTACCCAAACAACTGCTAGCCCTTTCTGGTCCTCAGAGTTCTCTCTGCAGCTGAGGCCTCTTAAACTTGTGCTGGTGCTATTAAGGCTGGTGCTGCTAAGGCTGGAGCGTGCAGTAGCCAATCAGCGGCCAGCATTTCGCGTTTACTCAGCGAGTCACAGCCTCAGCATTGATGGCGCCACCTTTGCCACAGGTTTAGCCAACAGCACGTGAAATCCCCATTTCCATTTCTTGTTTTTGCTTGATTTTGGCTGGTTTTTGTATATAATTAAAACTAAATCTTCGATTTTTTTCTTCCAATTGGCCTAAATTATACAAGGGCATTTCCATTGAGATTTCCATCAAGATTCCTCTGCAACATACCTAGGAAAACTGGCAGCAAAAGCGAAAATGAGCTCCTTTATTTCCCAGATCGAAGCAAGTAAGTTTTGAATCCAGTTCTCGACTTTGGGCGAGTGGCGAAGGTGGCTAGATTATTTTTCAGCTCGAGCCACTTTTCCCCATCCCTCTCTGGAAGCACAACCACTAACTAAATTGTCTCCAGTTTCTCATGTTGTTTCTTCTCTCCCAGGAACCATTTTCACAACAAACCCTTCGAAGCTCGTAAGACCAGACTCCTTTACTTCATATATATCAAGCTCGATTCCAAACAATGTCAAGCTTTTTAAATTAATCGAGTCAAACGATCCTTTGGATTTGATCTATGATTACGTCTCCTCTGAGAGAGACGAATCCTTTTCATTAACTGTCACAACAAACTCGAATGTTATATTGGCTTCGTTGCCTGTCTTGAAAAAGTTCAGCAACTTTCCAATTGTTTTCCATGTCGAATTGATTGACTCGAATTACCAGGTTTTAACTAGTTTAAAAGATTTGAACAACTTTGTTATACTAAACACTTTGAATTTCATAGACTCTCACGACATATCCATAGCATCTTATGCAATTGCCAAAGTCTTGGACAAGCCAGTTATACATTTTTTTAATTCCAATTCTGATACTAGTTCGAACAACAAATTTGACCTATCTCCAAAACCAAGTGTTTTAAACATTACTCATCAGATCATCGATTCTTTTTCCCCCAATGAAAAAGAAAATGAGCAACAAGAGACCTCAGAAAACAAAGATGTTGAAAACCCATCTTTGAAGAAAAACGATTCAATTGTCATTTATACTGCATTTCAAATTCTCAAAAAGAAATTTAACAGATCTTATTCATTTTTCGAATCATTTGCTTCAATAAATACTGCTACAACCGATGTATTTCTAATTTTAGGCAACGTGTATTCAGCCTTGTCGAATAATTCCTACAAACCTATTGTTCCAGTGTTTATCAGAGTTTATAGGCCATGGTCTGTTGATGATCTCAAAAAGATGTTGTCTCCCTCTTTTAACAGCTCCTTAAATTTATCTTTAATCACACAATCCCAATGGCAAGCCTTTTCAAACTATTCTCCTCTACTATTAGATCTTTTCTCAAATACTGAATCTTTCAACCCAACTGATTTTTTCAAAAAAATTGTTTCTTACAATCTCAAATCAATAAAAAGTGACAAAAATTCAACTGATGAATTTGTTTCCCGAGTTATTTCTAATAACAATCTTCCCAAGCCTGTTCAAAACTTATCCTTAGGCTCTTCATCTTCCACTGCTTCTAACAAAAATCAATTATCTAATTTAGCTGTTGCTGAAAAGGTCACTTCTTTAGAAAACCTTACCTATGTTAAATTACTAAAGCAAGTATTTCCAGATTCTTTGGAAATCATTAATTCCTTCAATTTGGCCGAAGTGGGTTCAGTTTCTACTCCTGAATTTGGTTATGGTAAATTTTTAAGGAACGAAGAAAATCGAAAAGTTTTAATAAACTTGATTCAATCCATAGTCCATAGCGATTCATCAGCTAATAATTCTGTCAAAGTTGACTTTGATAGTTCCACCAAACAAGAACTAATTCAATTATTAACAAGATGGTTGATTTTAAGTGTAACGAAAGTCAGAAAATTCGATTTTTGGAGTGAAATTAATGACATTTCTAGAAAAGTGATTGCTTTATTAAATAAAGACATATTTTCAAGCACTGCAACTAAAATCCTTGAATACAAACACTATTTTTTCTTTAATTATCAGTGGATTATTGGTTCGGATTTATGGGCGTATGATATTGGTTCTTCTGGTTTACACAATGTTTTAAAATCAGATAAAAATATCAATTTAATGATTATCGACAACACTCCTTTCACTTCAAAAAAAGAACAGGTGGAATATTTAACTCAAAAAAAGAAAGATATTGGTCTTTATGCTATGAATTATGGTGGTTGTTATGTTGCATCAATTGCCATTTATGCATCATATACTCAATCTTTAGAGTCTTTAATTGAATCTGTTAATTTTCAAGGCCCTTCGATTGTTTTGGCTTATTTACCCTTTGAGAATGAGAATGTTAATACTTTAGACATTCTTAAAGAAACTAAAAAAGCCGTTGATGCTGGCTATTGGCCTCTTTATCGTTTTGATTCTTCAGCAATCGATGATGATCAGCAATTTCAACTAGATTCACCCAAAATTAAAAAAGATTTGGAAGATTTTCTTGATAGAAATAACAAACTTACTCTATTAGCAAATAGTAATCCTGTTTTTAAACGTTCAATAGCTCAAAATTCATTAGGTGAAAATGTTAGCTATGCCTTGAAAGATTCAACAAAAAATGCATTTAATGATTTGTTGAAAGGATTATCTGGTCCAAATTTAACCATTGCTTTTGCTTCTGATGGGGGAAATGCTGAATCATTGGCTAGAAGATTTAATAACCGAGCAGTCGGAAGAAATTTTGGCAGTAAAGTTATATCAATGGATGAAATATCAGTTGATGAATTAATATCTTATGAAAATTTAATTTTAATATCTTCAACATCCGGTCAAGGTGAATTTCCACAAAACGGTAAAGCGTTTTGGGATCAATTAAAGGGATCGAGTAATTTAGATTTGAATGGGCTTAATTTTTCCGTTTTTGGTTTGGGTGATTCTGAATATTGGCCCAGAAAGGAAGACAAAAAATACTACAACAAACCAGCAAAGGATATTCATGGAAAACTTAAATTATTCGGTGCCAATGAAATTGCTCCATTAGGTCTTGGTGATGATCAAGATGCCGATGGCTATCAAACTGGATATAATTTATGGGAGCCAATAATTTGGGAATTTTTTGGTGTTACAAATGCAAGTAATTATCAAGAAGCTGCACCAATCACTAATGAAGATATGAAGCTTGCTTCTGATTTTCTTAGGGGTACGATTGTTGAGGGTCTTAATGATGAAAGTACTGGTGCAATTTCGGCCACGGATCAACAATTGACCAAATTTCATGGAATTTATATGCAAGATGATAGAGATATTCGAGAACAACGTAAAGCTGAGGGGTTGGAACCAGCTTATGCTTTCATGATCAGAGCCCGTCTTCCAGGTGGTACATCAACTCCAGAACAATGGTTGAAAATTGATGAATTAAGTGATAGTAGAGGTAATGGCACATTTAAAATCACTACTAGAGCTACATTTCAATTACATGGAGTTGTTAAACATGATTTGAAACCAGCCATTAGGGGTATTAATTCAACATTGATGGATACATTAGGAGCATGTGGTGATGTGAATAGAAATGTGATGGTTAGTGCATTGCCAGAGAATCAAAAAGTACATAAACAAATTGCTGAAACAGGTACCATAATCTCTGAGCATTTGCTACCACAGACAACTGCATACCATGAAATTTGGCTTGAAGGTGCCGATGAATCAGATAAAGTGAATAAACCTGAAGTGTGGCAAAATAGAAAAGATGGACCAAAAAAGAAAAAAGTGATGGTTGCAGGAAACGCACTAGTTGATCAAGAACCATTTTATGGCAATAATTCGTTATATTTACCAAGAAAGTTTAAAGTTGGTATTTGTGTTCCACCGTATAATGATGTTGATGTTTACTCAAATGATGTTGGATTGATTGCAATTGTTGATTCCAAGAGTAAGGTGTTGGGTTATAATGTTTTAGTTGGTGGTGGTATGGGCACTACACATAATAATAAAAAGACATATCCAAGAACTGGTTCATCATTTGGATTTGTTGATTATGATGATATCAAAGTTGTTGTAGAAAAAATTATGTTGATTCAAAGAGATTTTGGAGACCGTAAGAACCGTAAACATGCCAGATTAAAATACACCATTGATGATATGGGAGTTGATGTATATAAATCCAAGGTGGAAGAATTATGGGGTAAAAAGTTCCAGAAAGAAAGAGAGTTCAAAATTGAGTCTAATATCGATCATTTTGGATGGACCAAAGATGAAACTGGATTAAACCATTACACATGTTTCATTGAAAATGGTAGAGTGGAAGATACAGTGGAGTTGCCACAGAAAACCGGATTGAAAAAAATTGCTAAATATTTGTTGACAACCAGCTCGGGTAGTTTCAGATTGACAGGAAACCAACATATTATAATTTCCAACATCCTTGATAGGGATTTGAGTAGTGTTGAAAAATTGATAAAGAAGTACAAATTGGAAAATTCTAATTTTTCAGGGTTAAGAATTTCATCAGCAGCTTGTGTCGCATTTCCCACTTGTGGGTTGGCAATGGCAGAGAGTGAGAGATACTTGCCAGTGATAATAACCAAGCTAGAGGAGGCATTGGAGGAATATGGATTGAGACATGATTCTATAGTGATGAGGATGACTGGATGTCCAAATGGATGTTCTAGGCCTTGGTTGGCAGAAATTGCATTGGTTGGTAAGGCGTATGATACGTATAATTTGTTGTTGGGTGGTGGCTACCATGGACAGAGATTGAACAAGTTGTATCGATCGAATGTAAAAGAAGAGGAAATTCTCAAGATATTGAAGCCATTGTTCAAGCGTTGGTCTTTGGAGAGACACCAGGGCGAGCATTTTGGGGACTTTTTGATTCGAGCCAAGGTGATCATGCCCACCACCGAAGGAAAGTACTTCCACGACAACGTCCCAGCAGAAGCGTAGGCTGGGGTTGTGTAGGCTCTCTATCTGCCCATCTTATAGTATATCCAGTTTCTGTATCGCTCTCCAATACACAAACCATTCAATACAAAAACGAT
>JAKTTS010000005.1:84222-95000 GCA_030560485.1 Ascoidea tarda (nom. inval.)
AAAAACGATCCAACGCCAAAAGGTGCAAAATCAATTTGACCGAAAAAAGCTCCGATTATTGGGCCAAAAAGACTCGAACAGGACTCGTAGCATCGTTCCGGACACGAGCCATGCGTCGTACGCGTCGTACCGCTTTTTTCAACAAGATTTTCGAAGCAGTATAAAATCAATAGCTAAGGTATTTTTTATCTTGAATATCTTTATTCTTTATTCTTTATTCCTCCATCTCTTGTTTTCGTTTGGCCTCGCTTTTTGAACATATTCCTTTAGATCTGCATACCTTGCCCATATTCCTTCTGCTCTATCTCGCCATGTCCCAAATAAAACCTGTGATCACGAAAGAAACCAAGAAGCAAGACAAAGAGTTCTCTGATACCTATCATAAGGACTCGGTTGCCAGTACTGGCTTGACTGCATTGTTTCGTAAGAATAAGACTGCTCAGGAGGCTGCTCTTGAGGGTTACTTCAGACACTGGGATGGTAAGACTGATGCTGAAGCCGAGGAAAGAAGATTGAAAGATTACAAAGATGGTACGAACAACTACTATAACTTGGTCACTGACTTTTACGAGTACGGCTGGGGCTCTTCTTTTCATTTTTGCAGATTCTTTCCAGGCGATTCCTTCCAACATGCTGTTCTTCGTCATGAAGACTACTTGGCTCTGAAAATGGGCATCACTGAGGATATGACTGTCTTGGATGTTGGTTGTGGTGTTGGTGGTCCATCAAGAGAAATTCAAAAATTCACCGGTTGCAGAATTATTGGCTTGAACAATAATGACTACCAAATTCAAAGAGCTAATAATTACGCTGCAAAGAATAATTTGACCGATAAATTGACATATGTCAAAGGTGATTTTATGAAAATGGATTTCCCTGAAAATTCTTTTGATGCTGTCTATGCCATTGAAGCTACTGTTCACGCCCCAGTGTTAAATGGTGTCTACAGTGAAATTTATAAAGTTCTAAAACCAGGCGGTGTCTTTGGTGTATATGAGTGGGTGATGACAGATAAATATGACCCAGAAAATAAACACCATAGACAAGTTGCTTATGGTATTGAAATTGGCGATGGTATTCCCAAAATGTACAAGAGAGAAGTGGCCGAAAAAGCTCTTATTGATGTTGGTTTTGAAATTTTATATCAAAAGGATTTAGCTGATAACGATGATGCTACACCATGGTATTATCCATTAGCTGGTGATTGGAAATATATTCAAACCTTTGCAGATGTATTTTCTTGGTTCAGAACTTCAAATATTGGTAGAAAAATAACAACGAATTCCTTGGGTGTTTTGGAAAAACTTCGTCTCGTTCCAAAGGGTTCAGTGAAAGTTGCAGATGCTTTAGAAGAAGCTGCTGTTAATTTAGTTGCTGGTGGTAGAGAAAAATTATTTACTCCAATGATGTTGTATGTTGTTAAAAAGCCAGAAAATGCTTCAGAAATTGTTTCAAAAAATTAATGAGTTATTCAATTGTATTAATTTATTGTTAATAAATTTTTTTATAAAAAGAAACGTTTCATTTTAAATTTTTTTCTTTAAACTTCCATTTCTTTTTGGAAATTTATTTTTGTTAAACAATTTTATTTACTTCTAATTATTTTTTTTCTTTCTTTTTCTTTCTTTTCTTTTTTTTTAAATAGTTTATTATTAGAAGATGTTTGAAAAACCAATATTAATTCTATATTCAAAAACAAAAAAGACTAATTTGTAACGTTTGGGAGTAATTTAAATGTATTAAAGAAATGACGGGTGTCAATACCTGAAGAATGAGAATAAGAAAGTGAAATAAAAAAAAAATATTATAAAACAGAATAAATAAAAATAAATAAATAAAATTGTAGTTATTAAATAAAAGGGTGAAAAGATAAGAGGATACGAGGATAAGATAATGAGAGAATGAGATAAACTTGAAACAATTTGGTAATTACGAGATGATATTAAAACTTTTTTCAAGTTTTTTATTAGCTCTTTCTCGCAAATTTTCACCATTTTTATAGACATAAAATGGAAAGGGAGTACCAAGCAAAAAAGCTATAATGGCGAAAATGGTATGAGACCAACCATAGCCAATTGAATCAAACATATCAGGAGCAAATAAGGGAACGATGCAAGCAAGAACTGATCTAAAAACAGTTACAGCAGCGACAGAAGAGGCAGAGAATCTTGGGTTCATATCAATAAGATATACATAGGAAGTTTGAAACATACCCATAATGAAGAAAGCGAAAAGACAGGCCATTATAGCAGGAACAACCCAGTGAATTTTATATTCAGCAGTCCAGCCAAATATTAAGAAAGTGACTGGAGCACCAATGCCAGACCACCAAAGATACTTCAATCTGAATTCAGGTTTTGATATACTGTTATTATTTTTGACTAATTTTAGGTAGCCTTTTTGGGTTATGATGCCCCAGATTGGTAGGGCTAGGAAGTAACCAATACCCAAGGATAAGTACATTAGGCCAGTTATACCAGTTGAAAAATTGTAGTCATATTGCCATAAAGTGGGAAAAGTACAAATCAAGACATAAATCAAAGCAAACATCAAGGCCATATAGGCACCAAGACCATAAATCATTGGGTGAAAGATGAGTAATTGTAGAGGTCTTGTAATGTTTGATTTGATTTTATCTAATTTTGATTCATTGTCATTGTAGTTGTAAATTGTTTTCAAGTTTGGGTTGTTGGATAGTTTCATTAATTTTTTAGCCTTTTTAAGTAGAATAGTTGGGGGATAAGTTTCTTCAATGATGATTAAGCCGAAAAAAGCTATTGCACCATTGAGTATTAATTGGATCCAAAAGACCCATCTCCAGCTGAGGTTTTCAACTACAAAACCAGCAATTACTGGACTTATAGTTGGGCCAGCAATTGGGCCAATTGAGACTAGAGCACTCCATAAAGTTCTATCGTTTTCGTGAAATAAATCGCCAATGATACTAGGGCCAACCGTAATTGGTGCCGAACTGCCGCAACCTGCTAAGAATCTGAAGATGATCAATTGAGCAGCATTTTGAGATAAGGCACAAGCCATGTTAAAAACAAACATAAAGACAATTGAGAAATTTATGATGTGTTTTTTACCATACATTTCAGCTAGGGGAGAGACAATTAATGGGATGATAGCCCAGGCTAAAACATAAACGGAGACAAAAAAGGAGATTAAAGAAGCACTTGATACGTTAAAATCGGCAGCGATTTGATGAACAGCAGGAGATAACATTGAAGAACAAGCAGGAGATAGAAAGCCATAAAGAGAACCAATTATCAAGATTCTGACTTTTCTTTTTTTTTCCCAATTTATCGGTTTCATTGGGTCGTCATCGCCATCCCAGTCGACAATGTTATTTTCTGGGATTTTTATGTTATCGTCATTAGAAAGTGATTCTGTTGTGATTTTTTTACTGTCAATGTCAATGTCAATGTCAATACCGTTATTATTATTATTATTTTTATTATTGTTATTGTTATTATAATCAGGATCAGGATCAGGATCGGCTGAAAGGCTGTGGATTTTAGCTTGTTCTTTATCAGAAAAAGAGGTAACAGAATTTTTTTCTATATCATCCATGATTCTAGTGTGTTTATGAAAAAATGTTTGGTTACGAGCAAAACATTTTTGTTGATTTATATAGAGCAGTGTAAGTTGACAGAAGGCATAAGTCGTTGAATTTTTCTGTTATTGTTGTTTTTATTTAGCCATTTCAAAAACAAGCTTTAAGGGCAGATAAAACAGACCCCATTGAAAAAGCTGTGGATAAAACACATACAAAAGAAAACAGGGTAGAGCAGAAAGTGGTTATATTCAAAAGATAAGCTTCAGGATCTTAGCCGGAATTTGAAGGAGCTTCGGAAAAGGGTCTAGTGCGGCAAGACGGAAACGGATATATGTGCTATGTGCAGTGTTCCACATGACCCGTTGTGATGGTATTTTGGGGTTTTTGGAAACCGTTTTTTGGTGTTTCCCGGATTTGAGCAGGAAGTTACGCAATTGTAAGGAAAGAACCCTTTTCCGGAGTCAAGATTGAATTAGATTGGAAAGTTAATGATTAGAGCAATTTAAACCATACACTCAAAACAAAATTAGCAGAATTGGTAGATGTAAGAGAGATAATTGAGGATATTTATAAGAATAGTTGGTGAAAGAGAAGAGAAGAGAAGTAAAATAAAGTAAAAGTATGGATAAGATAGAGTGACTAAAGTAGTGGCTACAGTAGTTAGCAAAGTAAAAGAGAAGATATCCAGGCACAAACAGCCAGTGACCCAAGTATTGAGTACGATGCGAGGCAGCCAGTTGGTGAAATGAAGATTCTATTAGTTTGAGTGGAGTTTGCTCAACAGAAGACAGAGTAAGTGGGAGGGGGAGGAGATGTTAATTTGCGGTTAGTCGTCTTTTATTGATTCATCGCCAGTAGGTATATCTTCAGTGAAGGCCACGATTATGTAGAAAATCAAGACGACGTTTGCCATTATAGCAGCAACACCACCAGATACTAAATCACTGTCTGTGTAAGCTTTCAACCAAAAGAAAGATAATATTGGGATGATTACCATAGCGGCAGTGAATAGTATTAGTTTAGTTAAAACATAACTGAACAAGAATACATTAGTTAGTAAATTGATTCTGAAAAAAATAGAAAATAAAATAAAACAAAATAAAATAAAGTAACGTAAAGTAAAATAAGATTAAAGAACATACCCAGGAATATCAACAGAAGCCATTATTAAAACAGATGTAGATGATTACTATATTTAAATTGATGTAACAGGTAAAACTAGAAGAAAAGTTGAAGAAACAAATATGAAATCAAAAAACAGCAAGAGTGAGAGTGAGAGTCAGATTGATTGTAAAAGTTAGAAGGAATTAAAAATAAATGTTAAATTGTTTGGTTGGAATGAGCCAAATTTGATTGGGTTAAAGCTTTGAGGTAATAGAATGGTGAATTGAATTAGCAATCAATTCTTTGTTGTTGATGGATTGTTGTTATATCAATTATATTAATTATTAATTATTAAGATAGACAATATACTACAGAATGAAAGTTATAAACAATAAAAAATAAGAAAATTTTATAAATTGACAGCAAGAATAGGTGTTTAAATATGAAATAATAAAGTTGGAACCAGGAAGGAGAGGCCCAGTCAAATTCATGAAAATGAAACAGACTCCCAGCAAGAGGGAAGTAAATCAGACTCAAATCAGAGATAAATAGTAGTCTTCCACCAAACGTTAATGTCTTGAAGAGATCAAAGGAGGACTGCAACAGCATTGAGCTGTGCTAAGGCTGATCAAAACTGATAAAAGCTGGTGCAAGTGATAGATATTGGCTTCTTCTAACAGCATCTCTCCAACCTTCTTTTCTTTGACTGGCCCCCATCCGCCCCGGTGGCTCCTATCCGCCGTACTGGCTCCTGCCGCCAAAAACAGTCCCAACTTCTGTCCGCGGAACCATCCGCGCTCTCCGCGTCATCTGTACAGCGGTTATGAGCATATGCATATGTGCGCGGTCATCCGCAGTCACCCGCACTACTGGCGCTGTACCCCGTGGCTGGTCTGTCCTGCTGAAACGAGAAGAGTTGCTTCAGAGCCTTTCTGCTCTGTTTCTGCTGTGCTGAAGCTGCTGCCTGGTTCTGGCTCTGTTGCTGCTGTGTTGCCAACTCTCGAATTGTCAGTGGCTCTTCCTCTCTTTTTGCTGCCCCTGCTGTCTTTTCTGCTGCTCTTTCTGCTGTCCCCACTCTGCTTGACTGTATTCTGCTAATCTGCCTGCTCGTTTCCTTCTCTCTTCATCTTCTGCTTCACACCAATAATGTCTCCCACAAGTCATGGGCTGCTCTTCCAACTGCCTTCAAACAACTTCCTTAGCACCCAGACTCTATCCAACAACATTCTTTTTGATAACACTGCCATCTCTCCTCGCGAATTCCTCTTGAAATCGACAAACGTCTTTTTAGAATTGCAAAAAAGAAAAATTTCTCCCTTAAACAACTTCACTGACTCCCAGGCTACAACCCTAAGACATGTCGCTATCTCCTCATCAAGTGTATCAATTGTGTTTGGCATAATAGCCTTTTACCATATATTTGCAATAGACCCCCGAAGACGAGTCTTTCGTCACGAACTAATCCTCTTTCTAATCCTTTTTGACTTCATCAAAGCTGTAGCTCTACTATTTTATCCTGCAAGAGTCGTTATTGTTCATAAAGCTTACTACAACGATAACTTTTGCGATATCGTAGGTTTCTTTACTGCGATGGCAATCGAAGGTGCTGATATCGCCATCCTATCATTTGCAGTCCACACTGCCCTACTAATTTTCAAACCAAACAGAACCTTTAAAGACACTTCAAACAACAGATACGAAGGTGGTTTATTTCCCTACAGATACTACGTCTATCTATTCTCAATCCTAACCCCCATCACCCTAGCTTCTCTAGCCTTTGTTAATGGCACAGGCTATGAAGCTCTAACCGTATGGTGCTACCTCCCTGCAAGACCAAAATGGTATCGCTTAGTGCTAAGCTGGGTCCCCAGATACTGCATCGTTGTTACCATCTTGTTAATATACATCTCCATTTACATTTATGTCATGAAAGAATTCAAAGCCATTTCAAACTTGCACAATGAAATTAACAACATTCAAAGTAATAAACTCAAATTTAATAAGCTTTTTTTTCACAATTTGAAATACTATTTCAACACTTATTTCCTAGATTGTTTTTTCCCAAAAAACAACTCCAATAAGAATAATAATCATACTACTAATACTACTACTACTAATAATAATAATAATATCAATAACAATAACAATAACAATAATGAGATCGAAATAGATGAATTTAATGACTACAACCGCAATATAAGCAAATCATTTGAAGGCTCTTCATCTTCCACAAATATAAACAACCCAAACAACCCAAACAACTCGAAAACTCTTACTGCTCAAACTCTTAAAATTCAGGAAAATATGCATGAAGCCTCGCTCTCTTCTTTTCAAAAGAAGAAATACCAAATCAAAAAACAAATGCGAACAATCTTCATTTACCCAATCTCCTACATCATTCTCTGGCTCGGTCCTTTTGCCTCTCAATGCATCCAATATGAATGGGAACTAGAAAATGGTCCTGTTTATTGGCTAACCATTATCTCAGCTTTCATGCAGGCCTTCAACTGCACTGTTGACACCTCTGTTTTCCTCTACAAAGAAAGACCCTGGAATTGCTCAGTGATGAAAGTCGAAGAAAAAATTCGTAAAAAGGGTGGCATCCCCATCAATAACTGGAAATCTAATGGCTATAATGGTAAAGAAAAATGGAGAATCTATCTAAACTGGTTACCGCTATACCATTTGCCCGACGAAAATACTGTATTTCAAAATCAGAATGATAATTACCACACATCTACTGATTTCAATCTAAACTTGAACTCAACTTTAAACACAAATAAAATTACAAATGCTAATAATTTCACTTTTAACCTGTCAAATTTCAACTCAAATATATTGTTTGATATTAACCATAATACTAATAATAACGAATTCCCAGTTAATAAATCAAACAAATTTTCTCCACAATATAGAGAAAAGGACTGCTATATTAAGAATGATAATGACAACTATAATAATAATTATAACGATAATTATAACGATAATGATAACGATAATGATAATGACAGCGATGCTAATTTTGATATTAATATTAATGCAGATACTAACGCCAATATTAACAATGATATTGAAAATATTAATCTGGATAACACTAATAATAATGTTGATAATAAAATGGAATCCATCCATGATTTTAGTAACTTATTAAGTGGAGGGTTACAAGAATTCGACTTCATTAAGCCAATACCCGGAAATGATTATTCAAAGGCGAAAACAAATCACACTAAAGAGGTTCCTTTAATTAATAGTATCCAAGATAGTAGCAGACAAAACACAAAAACTTCCATTTCTACTAAAAATGAAAATATTAAAAACGCTCAACCCAAAATCAACGAGAATCATAAGGATAGGAATAATGAATTTGTAAATCTGCCTGATAACATAAATAGTAGAAAAAATTCAGCTTTTGACTCATCATTTGAAGAAAAGGATCACACAAACAGCCATATAAGCAAAAAAAAACGAAAAAACAGTTTATTAAGGTGGGTTTCAACAACTAAAAACTCCGATATTGAAAGTCAAACATATAAGATTAAAAACAATAAAAACAAAAATAACAATCAAAAAGAAAAGGAAAAGGAAATTGAGAACGACAATAGTAGTGCTTTAGTTGGGAGATCATCCACGCTGGGATCAATAATAAATGGAGTAATAAATCCATTATTAAAAAGAAAAAAGTCAGTAGTTGAATCATCATTGGCTAGTCACTTGGGAAATAACAGTTTGAATAATAGTACTCCGATTAGGCTGACATTTGAAGAAGAAGAAGTTGAAATGGATTTATTGGATTTTTTAAAGAAAGGTCCACCAATATAATTTGTTTTTTTTTGGAGCCTCAGACTTGTTGATAATTTTTTATGATTTTTTTACGACTTATGTGATTTGTTTGGTAATTTTTACAGCTCATTATTTACTAATTGTGTCACAGAATAACTATGTTTTGACATATTTCTCTCATTCTCCATCTGCCTCATTCTACTCTCCACCCTGCTGTTGGCTTTTTTTTGTTTGTTTTAGTTTCTTCACTCAGCATCGTTTAATAATTTTTTTTTTCTTCCTGGATACCTTTGTATTATTTAGCTATATATAGTATAATCAGCATCACCAAAATCACCACAACCACCAAAAAAAAGCAGATCCACTTCTCTGGTTTTGAGATTTTGCATCCACATGCATGTTATGCATCTATAAACATACAAACACATGCAATATATACACGTGATACAGTGCTTCAACGTCTGCCGAAAATCCTAACTTCCGGCTCATCCAGCGCGTCTAAAAGACAATATGCACGTGACAATTCTTGCTCTTGCCTTTCCGGCCGACTCCTTTTTCTCTCGCCTTTTTGCCAGCAGAAGTAACTCAATCACTTCAGAAGTTGTTTCTACTCTTCGAACTATTACAAAGTTACATTGATTGTATTGTCATCTTTCATTATTACCCAGTCCAGAGCAAACTATTGTCAGATTTAAACACAGATCAAACATAGTCCTTTGCTTTTAATTCTTTTCTGTCAGATCTTCACTTTTATCAAACCTAATTGTTGTATCAGTATCGTTTACGATCTCTGTATTTATCCTGATATATTACTATTTTATCTCTTTAATTAACTTCAGATTCCTCTTATTTTTTCAAAATGTCTACCGGTGTGAAAAAATCTTATGACATGATCATGAAATTGCTATTAGTTGGTGATTCGGGTGTTGGTAAATCATGTCTTTTACTAAGATTTGTTGAAGATAAATTTAATACCTCTTTCATTACAACTATTGGAATTGATTTCAAAATTCGTACTATTGAGATAAACGGCAAAAGAATTAAATTGCAAGTTTGGGACACTGCAGGTCAAGAAAGATTCAGAACAATCACCACTGCTTATTACAGAGGTGCCATGGGTATTATTTTAGTATACGACGTTACCGACGAAAGAACTTTTCAAAATATTAAAAACTGGTTTGCAACTGTTAATCAACATGCTAATGATGATTCGCAATTAATGTTGGTTGCTAATAAATGCGACGAAACAGAGACTAGAGTAGTTACAAGAGAACAAGGTGAAAGCTTAGCTGCTGAATTAGGTATACCTTTCATAGAAGCCTCTGCTAAGAGCAATGAAAACGTTGACGAAATCTTCTTTCAATTAGCAGGTTTAATTCAAGAAAAGATCTCTAGCGATTTAGCAAATGATCCTTCAAAAAGTGGTATTTCAATTGATAGCTCAAATTCTAAAAATACATCTTGTTGTTAAATTATTTGTCTCATATAATCTAATTCAATATTAATTTATTTTTAATACCTTTCTTTTATCATCTGTCTACTGTTTGATTCTTTCATTCTATTTTACTTTTACTTTCCTTTCTCTTCCTAATTTTTTTTTGTTTGTGTTTGTTTTATATACTTATTTTATTATATTTCTTTTTATAGGTTAGTTTTTTTTATTTATTTTATTTTTCTTACTTTTTTTTATTAACATAAATATACTAATAAACCATTTTAATTATAATAATTGCGTTCTAATTTAGTTTGAATTGTTGTTTATTGATCTTCTAAATAAAGAATTAAATACTTAATAATAAAAATGATAAATAATAAAAAATGAATAAAAAATTAAAAATAAAAATTTTTAATGCAAATCTAGATAATTAAAAATAGAATCAAACAAAAAACAATAAAAAAACAATAAAATAGCACAGAAAAAGTAAAAAAAAGAAAACAATAAAAATAAATCGACTTTTTATTTTATTATTCTCTTTCGTTTTCCCTTTCTATTATATTTTTCTATTTTTCTATTCGTTTATAATTGAATTCCATTTTTAATTTCAATTTTTTAATATGATTCAATTGATTTTTTTTATTAGAATAACCCAACTTGATGACTTAATTGATTAATTTTAATTAATTTTAATTTATACTAAAATACATCCAACTTGAAAATTGCCATTTATACAAAACAAAATAGTAAGAAATTATAACTTAAAGTGACTTCAAGTGAATTAAAAAAAAAGAAAAAAAAAAAAAGAAAGAAAGAAAATTAAAAGTAAATAAAAAATAAAGTAAAATAAAATAAAATAAAATAAAATAAAATAAAATAAAATAAAATAAAATAAAA
>JAKTTS010000060.1:0-45384 GCA_030560485.1 Ascoidea tarda (nom. inval.)
TAAAAATAAAAATAAAAATAAAAATAAAAATGAAAATGAAAATGAAAATGAAAATGAAAATGAAAATGAAAATGAAAAAACTAACGATAAAAAAAAAATCTTTGAAAAATTTAAACTACTAGTAAGTCTCAACAAGTCCACAGGCGAACTAAATATTATCAAGTTTTTTGATTCCTACAATTACAATTTTTACAATAATCATATGAACGATTTGGAGGAATCAACTTTCTTAGCTTTTAAAGCTGTTAACCAAAATCAGGGAGCCGAAAGTTATCAACTATGCTAGATTTTTATTTTTTAGTCAACCTTAAATAATATTTTCCCACTTTTATTTCATTCTTTTTTTTTTTTTTTTGGTTTAAGGCAGTATTTTAATTTACATTTTTTGTTAGGATATATATACACATATATATATACATATATAAAAAAACACAATCTCAACACAAAAACATCCTGTAAAATAAAACATCTTCCAATTCATCTAATCAAACACATGTCGATAGCATTTTAGATATCACTTTTAATAACTGGTCGTTTTCACAAGCAGCACAAACTCTTTCCTTATCGTTCAACTGCTTATTAACCTGATTCTCACTTTGATGAGTCCCTTCCTTCAATAAAATCGTTATTCGGTATTGAGGTGGTAAACTCCTTTCTAATCTCACTCTTATCCCCAATCCAATCAACGTGGCTAGCGAACAGTGAGTGATCGTGGGTGTAATACGAATAACAACCTCCGCAATATCACCATCGTTTTTTCCATTAATCACCTGGATTTCTTGCAATTGAACCACAGCTAATTGGGCCAACGTAAGAGGATGTTCGGGATCAGAAATAGATGCAATTAAATCATAAATATCCTCAGAATCTATCTTTTCTTCTGTCTCATCATCGGTATTGTAACCGTTGTTAGTATAAGAAGCGTCGCCATCATTCCTTTTCTCTTTTAACGACAAGTCGTCAAAGGATAGGACCGAAGCTGAATCATCAGAATCAGACAAGCCCAGAGGATTCTCTGAAAATTCAAAGGCGCTGAAAAGGGAGAGGTTGGTAAGCGATATGTCATTAGTTACTAGTTTCGAAATGGCATCGTCGGTACTATCTCTCTTCGAAAATGCACTGACGTCGTACACAGTTGGATTGGAATTGATAACCTCACTGTCCATTTTTCTGGTGTCTCTTCCTTCTCTTTGTCCTTTTGCTCATCGTTTTCTTCTTGAAATGAATATCAAGTGCAATATTGAGCAGACGCATGTATGTTTGCATATATGTGCGTAACTGCGCGTTTGCATGATCCTCACTCCTGGACTAAAACTGTTTCTACAATTAAAAGAGTTACTATCATTTGAAAACAAAAAAAACATTATTCATAAACTAAAAGGATATTCCAAAAATTCATAATACCATAAAAAAATATAGAAGCAACTGTTTTAGCAAAACCATGAAAAAAAAAATCAAACAACATATTTAAGCTGATAGTCTCTAATCGCCAACTATGGTCTAAAGAGTAGAAAAAAAAATAGTAATTTTTGCCATTAATAAACTTTTAATAGATAAATGAAAACAGTATTAGCATCTATTAGTATATATTAGCATATATTAGCATGGTAATTAACGTTGAAATAGGTATTATAAGTATTATTAATGTGATTAATGTGATCAATGTTAAAATTTTTAATCTTATTTATATACAATTTGTATTTTTAATAAAGAAATAAGGTTACTTAAAACAAATTGAAAACTTAACTCTAAAAAAAAATTCAATTAAAAGTACGTAATTTTCAATCATTTAAAAGAGCAATTTCATATATTAAATCCATTATTCTTTTTATTTTTCTTATCACTAATATTATTGTTATTCGTTTGTGTCATATTTATTATGCTCTCAATGTTATTATTAGTATTATTAGCATTATCAGCATTGTTATTATTCATATCATTACTCACAACATTTCCTGGAGTCTGACCTGTTCCCTCAGAAAGAAAATTAGGTAGATTAAACATTGGTTCATATAATATAGATCCATCTTGATACTCCATATTCCCTAGAAAATATGGGTCATCCAATGATATATTGGGATTGATATTTAAAAACATCTCGTTATTTAATAAATGATCATTGGCAATCACATTATTGTTAAACAAACTATTATTAAGATTAATCGAATTATTATTTTGCTGTTGCTGTTGTTGTTGCGGTGGTGGTGATTGTTGGTTTGTTTGTTGGTGTTGCTGTTGGGAATTTGATTGCTGAGAAAATAAACTTTGAAAATTATTCCCAATTGAATTTGCACCGTTAGTCAAACCAAAATCTGAAATATTTGAAGCATTGAAAATAGAATTCTGTGCGGAGATAATATTTGCAGTTGATGATGTTTTTCTTATACCTGAATGACCAAATTGATTGTTGGAATTATTAGGACTATTAAAATTTCCATTGGGAAGATTACTCATAGACATAGATTCTTGCATATTATTTCCACTGGAGTTGTTCCATCTTAGTAGTGGAACTTGATTAACATTATCATTGGGAGAATATCCTGATATTCCCAAGGAGTTTGGAGGATATACACCAGATGCAGTTGAATCAAAATAAAATGATGTCAATAAAGAATTCAAATCTTGGTTATTGACATTTAAAAACTGATTCCCAAATAAAGGATTTCCCAGAAAATTATTCAAATTGTTTATATTGTTCATATTATTTGTATTTGTATTATTTGTATTATTTGTATTTATATCTTTATCAACTATATTTCTTTTACTCTCATTCAATTTATTTAATGCATCCTTTGATCTCTTCTTAGAACTTGATGAAAGATTATCCTTAGATTCAGCATTTCTAATTCGTTTTTCTATTATTTGACCAACCTGACCCTCAGTCAAATCTAGATATGATTTTATCTTGTCACTTAGCTGAAATTTACACTTATTTGAATTTTCATAAATTTTTAACGCAATTTTAATTAATTGGCTAACAACAACATCAACAAATTGGTGACTTATATTAAGACTGTCATCTTGAAAATGTAAAAAAAACTTTTCATAATATTCAATCATCAAATATATGTCATCAACTGCATGTGGTGATGAAGGGAATTGAATGGTGCAACTGAACAATGTAATAAATGCGCTGATTGGATAAAATAGACAAACATTAATCATATGTGTCATTCCTTTTGAAAGATATCTAGTCAATCTAAGAATTTGTCTTGCAGCATCTAAACATCTTAAATATGAATTTGTTGAATTT
Source organism: Ascoidea tarda (nom. inval.) (assembly GCA_030560485.1). Taxonomy (NCBI): domain Eukaryota; kingdom Fungi; phylum Ascomycota; class Saccharomycetes; order Ascoideales; family Ascoideaceae; genus Ascoidea; species Ascoidea tarda (nom. inval.). Next base: position 3,254 of record JAKTTS010000060.1, read on the forward strand.
TGTCTTTCTTCATCTTGACTTGCTTGTTTTTTATTCATCATTGCATTCCATGGAACTTTAAAAGCCATTCGATTTACAATCATAACATGGAAATAATAGCTAAAGTGCAATAGTAGTAATTGAGACCTAGCTTCATCCATAATACATTGAATTATTAATGAATTATCGGTAGAATTGGTTTTTTTAAAAGAGATAGAAATATCCTTTCCAGGTCTGAAAGAAGGTGGCAAAGATTCTTTCCATTTATCTAAATCTGCCGATATATCAAGAATTTTTTCCATAATATTCCCTAAAGATTTTCCCACCAATGCAGTTGCAGAAAATAGACTATCATAAGCTTTTGAAGTTATTTTTGATAAAGTACAAAGACAGTAGGTAAAGCAAATTGTAAAGTCTGATATATCTGAACTAGTTAACTTTTCTAAAAATTCTGCTTTGTGTTTCGTTACAGTTGAAATTTTTTCATTAAATCTTTTAGACAAAGTAAGCAAAATATCTTCATGATTGGTGGTTGTGACATCAATTTCATTTACAATTGGCGGTTTACCTGATCGCAAACACATATTTCTATCCAAGAAATAACACATGAGCCAAATTGATTTTCTTTTAGAAACCTCTCTTTCGGACAAACCATAAAAGGTTTCTCTTCTATGCAAACCGATATCTTGAGCTAACCTCAAAGCAGTTGAAACTAGCATGTAGTTGACTTTAGATAACAAAGAAGACTCGTTATATAAGATTAAGAATAAAATAGCTTGGACAGATTTCAAGCCGTCACCCAATACGGAAACCCGATGAAAGTAATAAATTGCATTTAAGGAATGTTTATCTTCGATTTCTTTTAAATCGCCATTTGATAAGTGAGGTAAAAAGAAGTTATTTAATGAGACTAGATTATCTTTATCTTTATCATTATTTAGAGTGTCGGGGATAGAATTATAGTTGGTTTGAATAGCATTTTGTTGGGCTGCTCTTGCATCCAAGACTATGCCTGCAGCTATAGTGAGAATTATATTCATTATTAAAAAATCTGAATAAGTTATTCTTTTTTTTTGTTTTGAATTTTTAGTTTTGAATTTATTTTTAATTTGACTTTGCTTTAAATCTAGATTGTAATAATAGGATTCATAGATTTCTTTCGCTTCATCCTTTTCAATAATATAAAAGGGGAAATGAACTTCGAAAATTATATTTAGTAGAGAAAAGGTGATATCTTTAGGAGGTATGGGAGTTAAGTTTGATTTATTCATTGGTTCTACCCATTTTCTTGATTGACTTGAAGTAATTTCGTGAATCTTTGTATGCAAAAAAGTTAGGGGTCTTAATAGACGATCAGCATCGGTAGATAATTTATTATGAATCCATTGCAAGCCTCTTGGACTAAAAATTGAAAAAGAGGAGTTTGGCCCTATATAAAAATCATGTTTGGGGTTATTATGATCTGAACCATTTGATAGCAATAGGTAGGGTTTTTTGGGTAAATTATCATTATTAGATCTTTCCATTGACACGGGGTTATCTTCTTGGAAAGTGCTTATATCATGATAGAATGATGAGGAATTGTATTTATCTTTGGATTGAGAGGTGACAAGTGAAAGAGAAAGATTTTGTTCTTTAAGAGTATTATCACTAATAGCATTAATGGGTTCTAGGGGTGTTTTTTTGTCAGATTTTAGCCTTTCAAGTTGTGTATACTGTTGGGTATTATCTTTGGTTTGGTTTTCAGGATTGTTATAGTTATCGTTATCGTTACTAATGTCATTGTCACTACCGTTGTCACTATCATCATGATTATCATCATCATCATCGTCTTCATCGTCATCGTCGTCTTCATCGTCTTCATCATCATTATCGTTATAATAGTCATCATCTTGGTTGTAACTTTCTGATTCTGAATCAATGTCGATGTTCATATCTATATCTATGTCATTTTCATCGTGATTATCAGTTTCGCAATCATTTTGGAGATTTCTATTTATAGATGAATTTCTGGATCTATTTAGTTTTTTGTTTTTAATTATTTTGTTGTTGATTTTGTGTTTGTCTTTGTTTATTATATTTGAGTTTTTGAGTTTATTTTTAGGATTATTTCTAGCGGTTTGTTTTATGTTTTTATTCTTGATGTTTTTATTTAAATTTGCATCGATTTTGTAGACTAGTAGTTCCATTAATTCTTCCATTTTGCCCAACCTGCCTTCTAAATCTTTTATTGTTTTGGCATTGGAGGGTCTATTTGAAGGGGTTCTCTTTTTTTGAACATGAGTATAAGCGCAAGTTTGGTTTGCATCTATACAGCTTTGACAAGGGGCACAACCATTGCATTTGACTTTTTTCTTTCTGCAGTAGTCACAAGCTTTGGCTATTCTACGTCTTTTTGGTTGGGGTTGAGTTTGAGAATGTTTTTGGGATAGTGATTGAGATTGAGATTGAGATTGAGATTGAGATTGCGTGGAAATTGGGGTGAGCTGAATTGGAGAAGAGAGCTGAGATTGGGATCTCGATTGGGATAACAAGGTGTTATACTTCAACAGTTGTTGGGAATTTAGATTTGGGATTGAGTTATTGAAAAATTTTAGATTTATGTTTTTGGGGTCATCATCGATATTATTAGTGTTATCATTGTTGGTTATTATATTTTCAGAAATTCTATTTAAAGAACTTTTTGAGTTATTCAAATTATTATAACCGGATTGCATTTTGAGAATAGACAAGCGGGAGCAAACGGCTAGATGATAATGATAATGGGAATGATAAAGGGAATAATGATACTAATAATGGTGGCGATATTAGTAACAGCAGGAATATAGTAAATTAGTGGATAAATCAACTCGGGTGAATAATAACAACTTGTTCAGAACTGGTCAAGAAATTCGAATAACCACAGGATAAGGGTAAAGGGAGGAGCAACTTTGTAGGAAATGGGTCGCTGATTAGAAATAAAAGCAGGGTCTTCCAACGACTAAACAAATAGGACTTGAACTGTGTTGGACCTACCGAGTTGTACTGGGTTACGTTGAAACAGAATATTCTTTGGGTTGTATTTGGTGCCAAATTGACTGATAATTGAAGAAACCTTGTTTGACAAAAGTGGTTGAAGTGGTAGAAATGGGCATTGAATAAGCAGCAAAGCGACAAAAATATCTAGCAGGCAACCGATAGTCTGCTTCTCTGGTGGAACAGCAATGGAAGAGGCGCTGGTGGTGGCTCTGGTGGTGTTGGTGGGACTCTGCTGGCGAGGACGAGGAAGCACTGTTGTTAACAAATCAGGCAGTTCAGGCTTCAATGTCGTTGGCCATCAGCTTCCAGCTACATCTATGAAAAAATTTTAGGTGCACTTTCCTCGATTTCAAATCCATCGCTCGAAATACGAGCCCGGCGGAAAAAAGCCGCTTTCCGAGCCGCTACTTTCCGTTAGCAGCTTCCACCGGCACAGTGCACTTCCACCGGTGTGGTTATTATCCACGGCTTCGGTGAGCTACCGTAGCCCTGGAAGGCACTTTTGCTGTCTTCTTTAAACATCAACCGGTTTCCAAGCTGTTGTTTCTTCCGTGGCCTGTCGGTGACCACACTCAGGGCCGCGCTTGGTTCCGTGTTTTGAGAACATGCATCGCCGTTGACGCAGCCAAGCTCTCGTCTTCTCGTTTTCTGATTTGTCAGAAGTGCGGATGCTGCCTGAACATGCGGGCGTTCGACAGGCATTTCACGGAAGCTGAGCCGGAAAAGCTTCTATCCGCTAAACAATACTGTGTTTCGAGGGTGTGCCCTCGGTTTTCTTTCAGCCAGCGCATCAGCTTTCTCCTTTGGGCGCCCGCTTGGAGAACAAAAGAGACTCGAGTCGGAGCAGCAAAAGCAGCAGGAAAGATAAAAAGATAAGAGATAAGGAGCTAGACGAAGACACTGCTCGCGTTTACTACACATTTCGTATTTCTCACTTTCTTCTATTCTTCATTTCCAATCATGGGAACAAAGCCACTTTCTCCTGCTGTCCCTGAAGGTTACACTGCCAAATGGGATAGTTGCTCTAAAGGTATCCTCCATTCAACATTTTCTTTATCTATTTTCAATTAACAAATTCACTAACCTCTCTCGCAATGTAACTGTGCTTGCTGTTTTTACTCTTCTCTCTCAACAGAATACTATTTTGTTCACGATGTATCTGGAAGATCAACAAGAACCTTGCCACTAACAGACAACCAACAATTCAATCAAAAATCCAGCTCTCCAGAAACAAAAGATCAAGATTTTAATTTCATCGACAGTTTGGTCCAAAACAAAGAAAAAATAGCCATTGGTGTTGGTGCAACTGCAATTGGGGGCATAATATTATCTCAATTCTTGAAAAATAATGACAAAGATAATAAAGATGAAAAAAATAAATAAAATAAAATAATTACCGATTTTCCGATTTTCCCATTTTCTCATTTTTATCTTCTTTTTCATTAAATATTCATTGCGTCTTCTAAATCAAAATCTAAGTTTATATCTCCATAAATATTACCACTATCATCATTACTCCCAGGTGTATAAAACCCTGGTAAATTAAACATTGTCTCATAAATAGATTGAACATTAGGATACTCCATACTATTAAATAGTATTTGGTCATTTCTATTGAACTCATTTCCACTTAAATTAGTGCTACTATTGTTATAACTATTATTAAAATTATTACCAATATTATTACCAATATTATTACCAAAATTCATTAAGTTTGTAGAATTATCTCCATTCAGTAATCCTATATCGCCATATAATCGATGTAATAAATTAGTAATTGGTGGCAAACTATTATCCGAAAATAACCCTTTTTTATTCACATTATCAACAGCATTGATTCTATTCATGTTCATATTCATATTCATGTTAAGATTATTGCTAAAGCCATTACTAGAATTATTAAAATTATTAAAGCCATTACTAGAATTGCTAAAATTACTTAAATTATTAAAATTATTAAAACTATTATAATTATTTTGTTGCATTGATTGGGTGAATTGCTCATTACCATTACTATTATTGTTATTATAATCGTTTTCATTCCTATTCCCATGCCCATTTCCATTTCCATTCCCATGCCCATTTCCATTTCCATTTCCATTAATATTCATAATTTGTTTTTGGTATAACCCATCATTTAAATTTGGAAGATTTGAAAAATTGCCATAGTTTGAAATTTTATTCATATTATTTAAACTATCATAAAATGGCGTACTATTATTCATTCCATTATTGTTTATAATAGGATTGTTTGCCATATTATTATTATTATTACTCGGATTTAAAAAATTAGTGCTACTTAAAAAGTTAAATGTGTCTGCATTTACTAAGTTATTATCATCATCAATTATTTCTTCCAGTTTATTTATATTTTTTGTATTTCCATTCTTAATATCGTTGCCACCGTTATTATTATTATTATTATTATCATCACCATTATTATTATTATTATTATTATTATTATTATTATCATTATTATCATTTATTTTGCTTCCCAACTGTTTCTCTTTTTTGTTCTTTTCTTGCTGCTTATCTTTTTCATTATCTTTAATTTGACAATCACTATCTTTTTTCGACCTTTCGCCTTCATTAATATCAAACAATAGATTACTAGCATCATCTATTATTAAATCCTTATCATATTCCTTTTCAATCTTAAAATATTGTTTTATACTCGTTTGAAATTTTTCATTAGACTCTTTTATTGATCCATGATTATTCTCATAAACTTTTATAACAATTCTAATCAACTGTCTTATAACAACCCTAATAAGTCGATGTTTATCTGTCATATTTTCATTGGCTTTATTAAACTTCTTCATAAATTTCTCTGCTGACTCCATTAATAACATTATATCCTCTTCAATTGTCCTTAAATTGGGTATTTGGATTATACAGCTAAACAAAGTGATAAACGAAACTATTGGATAAAATAACAACCAGTTTATGAATTGTTGAATAGTCTCTTTTAAAAATAAAAATTGATTTGACATTCTTAATATCTCTCTAGCTGCATTTAAACATTTTAACATTGATTTTCTTTGTAAATATAATACATCTTTTTCAGATTTGTTTTGATTAATCGATGAATTCATTAATGCATTCCATGGTATTTTAAATGCCATTCTATGAATTCCTAATAAATGAAAAAAATATGAAAATCTTAATGCTGATGATTCAAAATATTTTTCATTAAATAAGTATTCCTCATTTTTATCACCATAATGTAATAATGGATCCTTTTCACTATTATAATCATTAGTTCCCAATACAAAATTGTCAAGGAAAACGCTTAAAACACTGTTTTTCCATTTTTCTAAATCTTCGTCCAATGATTGAATTGTATTTAATATGTCAATGATAGATTTATTTATTAATGCTTTTGCGGCAAATAATTTATCGTAAGCTTTTGAACTGAATTTTGATAAAGTTACAGAATAATAGCTAGTAACTAGCGCAAAACTTTCATGATCTAATCGAGCTAATTTATCAATATCAATATTAAGATCATGAATATCAAATTTATTATAGTTTTTGCTTCTTTTTTCCTTTATATCCCTATTTTTAATTTTTTCTTTGCTTTTATTTAAAATTTCGTCAAGATTTTTGATGACAGTTTTTTGTCTTTTTTTCTTTGTGAAAAAAACTTGAGAAATAATCTCTTTTAAATCTGAATGTTCCATCGAAGTAACATCATTATCATTAATCAATTGAGGTTTGCCGAGTTTTATTGAATAATCTTTATCTAAATAGTATAATACAAACCAAACTTTTTTTCTGTTAATAATTTCCTTGTTGCTTAATCCAAAAAAGGATTCCTTGCGATGTAAGCCGATTTCTTGTGCTAATCTCAAAGCAGTTGATAATAGCATGTTATTAGTTTTCGGTATCAAAGTTGTTTCAGAAAAAAAAATTAATAAAATTATTCCTTTTATAGCTTTTAAACCATCACCAATGATTGAAATTCTTTGAAAAAAGAAAATGGCATTTGTATAATGATTTTCGAGTAATTTTTTAATTTTTGATCGATCAATAGTTGTAATGTTATACTTTTTTTTAAAACTTATTGATTTAGGATGATTTTGTGGTAATTCTAATACAATAGAACAGCCAATAAGAATAAAAATGTTCATTATTAAAAAATCTGAATAACTTAGTAAATTATGATTATTATTATTAGTAGTAGTGGTATTGGTATTGGTATTGGTATTGGTATTAGTTTTGTTAGTAATATTATCAATTGAATTAAAATAATTCTGAAAAATTTGATAAACTTCAAATTTAGAAAAAATGTGAAATGGATATTTAAACAAAAAAGCCACATCTAATAAATATAAATATAGGTTATTATTTTGAATTGAAGTTAAATTTTTAACAGTTAAAGGGTCTACCCAAACTTTTGAGTGCATTATCATAATATCATGGATATAAGAGTTTAACATTTTTAAAGGTTTTGATAGTGCTAAATAGTCATCATTGTTATTTATATTAGTGGTATTAGTGATATTAACGAAATTTGTATTATTGTTTTGAATATTTTTACTTAAAAGTCTTTTTTGAATCCATTCTAAACCTCTAGGAGAAAAAACAGAAAAGGTTGTATGAGGACCATAATAAACAATATTTATTCGGTTACTTATGTCCAATTGGACCTTTTTACTTGAATTTTCGTTATTTTCAATATTTTTCAGATTATTTTCCTTTTTGATTTGAATTGAAGATTGATTATTATTGAAATTTTGCATTGGATTATCTTTGTAATTAATAATTTTATCAGTTTTTGAATTATTTGATTTTTGGTTATCAGATGAAATTTGTTTATTGCTTTTAAAATCATCATCATATGGACAAGTGATGAATAAATAAGGTTTTTCTGTTAATTTTTCATTGTTTTCATTATTAGATAAATTATCGTTTGATATTGTATTATTATTTTCTAATAGTACTGATTGACTGTTATTTTCAATTTTTTTATCACTTGTGGTTAAATTTTGATTTTCAATTTGATCATTACTGTGATTGTGGTTATTGTGATTATTATTATTGTGATTATTATTATTGTTATTACCATTCTTATGATCGTTATTGGGATTGTTATTATCCTTCTCATTACCGTTGTTATTACCGTTATCATTATCATTATCACTATTGATGTTGCTATTGCTTTGATTATCATCATCTTCATCATAATCTTCTTCTTCCTCTTCTTCTTCTTCTTCTTCATTACCATTCATTGCCTCGTTTTCGATTTCATTTTCAAATTGAGAATGACGAGTTTGTTGATTTTGATAATTTAATTGAAAATTTTGATTTGGGATATGAATTTGATTTTGGGCGAGATTTTGATTAAAATTTTGAGTAAGGTTTTGAGTGGGATTTTGGATAGGATTTTGGGTGGGATTTTGATTATGATTTTGAAATTGAAATTGATCTTGGACTTCATTATTTTGAAATTGAGCTGGATACTGAAATTCATTTTTCAAATTATTGTTGAATTGACTAGATTGAGTGAAATTTGAAATGTTTTGATTTTGATTAAGTAAGTTTGGATGTGGATTTGAATTTCTTTCATTCAACAACAATTGCAAGTAATTTTCAACAAAGGATAGTCTTTTATTTATTATTTCAATCGCCTTAACAGTTGAAAATCTTGAATTTGATTTCTTTTTATCGTTGAGGTTGTAATCGCAAAAGATCTTGTATTTCTTACAACTAGAGCAAGGGTTTTCACCATTGCATTTGATCTTCTTGAGACGACAATGGTTGCAGGCCTTTGAAACTCTTCTTCTCTTGACTTGGGAACTTGCTTGGATACTTAACTGGAGTTGGCTGTTGTTTTCACCTGTATCAAGAAGATTGCTGAGCTGGTGCTTATGGTTGTTATCAGGCTGGGACATGGTTAGAAAGTGGAATACAAGTTCGACATAATTCAGATCTGGGGTGGTGAGCTACTGAGCTGTAGTGTGTCAATGGATGAATATTCCTCAGAGCTGAGCTATAAGATGACACTATATGGGTCTGTATGGGTATTATATGTATTATATGTATTATAAGAATGTATATGGCTGTGTTTTGTCTCCCATCCTTCTTCTGCTTCTTCTCCCACCTTTTCCTTCCACCGAGCAAAAATGCCCAGACAGCGCTGGGCAAATTCCGCCCAGAACCGGACCAAAATTTTCCCGTGACCGCACTGGATAGCGCGGTTATCTACGAACATCCGCAGCTGCTGTGGTTACGGGTTTTGTTGCCGTGGCGCTTTCGTCGTAAAGATACTATTTCGGAGTAGCCCTGTCGCAAATGATACATGCGGACACCCATCTATTCGACATGCTCGGAAGTTTCAAATGCTGCAAAGACGGTCGAGTCAAGATGGTTTTGAACCTCTTCAAGATCGGGCATGCTTTCCGATGCTCCTTTTCTCTGTATTGTTAATGACGAGGCAAGCGTCGCAAACCTTACCAATTTTTTGTAGTCGCTTGTGTTCAATTTCTTATTGTCCTGAAAATTCTCATTTAGTGTGATCTGGGATATTATGGCACCGAAAAACGTATCGCCAGCTCCTGTTGTATCAACAATTTTTTCTCTTGGAAGATTCATGGATTTTAGAAAGAGTTGTTTTTTCTCATTATTGATGAAGTTTATAATCGATCCAACTGATCCTAAAGTTACAACCAAACAACTTAAGGAGTCCCTGGAGTTATTAATGTAATTGAATAAAAAATCTGACAACTTTTTGTAGTCACAAAGTTTCAATTTATTATTTTCGTTGGCTTCATTTTGATTGAATTGATTTATCAACTCTTGTTTATGATCTTCTGATAAATTAGAATCAATAGTAATTATCAAATTAAATAGATTTATTGACTCAATTTCATTCATAATTAACAAATCAATTTTCTTCCAAAATTTTAAATTATTAATCTCCTTAAATGGCGAAGGATTATAACAAATTTGATAATTGTTATATCCATTCTCATAATCTTCATTTTTTCTATGAGAGTCAGCCCAATTAATTACATTAATAAAATCGGGAATTTCGTTTTGTACTACTATCAAATTTTTTTTATTCTTCCCATTTCCATTCAAAAACAATTCGTTTAAGTATTCATTATCAAATTTCAAATAATTATTCGTTCCAGGATAAAATAGGATCCTATTTTCACCAATATTATCCTCAACCAATATCACTGCAACGGGTGTCTTATATTTGATTGTTTCATCGCCCTTAACATCTTTGTTTTTAAAAATTTTCACATACTCATCGTTAAGATTAAACGTCTTCAAATAGCCTAAAATCTCCTTACCAAAGGTATCATCAGCGACACAGCCAATCAATCTTAAATTAACATTCTCGTTTCCATAATTATCTTCACCATCATCCGATTTCGTTAACAATTTGGATATTGAAATGGATTCGTTCAATCCCTTCCCACCAATATGAGGCTCAAAATCATTAGACTCAATTGTTTCTCCAACTTTAGGAAAAACGGATGTATAAGTCACCAAATCATAATTCAATGATCCAATAACAGTGATACAAGTCTCAGTCTTAGTCCCAGCTTCTAACCCCATAGCTTTTCTTTTTGTTTGCTTCTATTAGTTGTTTACCTGTTAATCTATCTCACTACCATTCATTTGAATATATTCTTGTCCTGAATTGTCTTTAAACGTCATATAACCTGTTATTGGTCCCACAAAGAGGGTAACTTTCCCACTTTAAGCATGAAATTTCAAAATTATAATTTATCATTCATAGCAATTTATAACAAATAAAAAACGATTCATAATAAAGGATTCATAATAAACAAAAAACAATAAAAAATAAAAAATAAAAAATAAACAAACAATTTGTAATAAACAATACGATTATATCCATTTATTCCAATTTATTCCAATTTATTCCACTTTTATCAAACTTTAACAAAAAGAAATCCCCACGCTCACAGATATATGCCTAAAACTAACCTGTTCCATAATCCCATAGTAAGAGAATTTGTTATTAGGTTCGTGATTGTAAATCGATTTTGAGGTTTATCTTAATGATTTCAGATAATATTCTATTAAATACTTGTAAAATTAATTCGTTTAATTAATTTGATTAATTTGATTAACTTCTATTTTCCTATGTTGAAAAAATTATTAATTAGAATGACAGTTCCATTGAAAGTCCCCCTTTTAGTTATTAATTTTCTCAATAAACTATTTATATTTTCATATTCTTTAGGAGTTTCATTTAATTTGCTTAATTTAAAGCCAACATAACATTCAATTTTATTAACTGGCTCATTGAATCTTAATATTTTCTCATTGTCGTAATCATCAAAATTATTATCAACTAATATAGAATCTAAAAGATTAAAATCATTCAGATTATCTTTATTATCGCTAAAATTGAAAATGATTGACCAATTTATCACCAAATCATAATTTGAATGATTATTTCCGATATTAATATGGTTTAAATTTTTGAAAAATTTAAATAAAGCAAATATTAGTTTTTTATTTGGTTTTGAATCATTCAAATTTAGGAAATCAGTTTCATTTAATAAAGATTTAATTTCCAATAGCATTGAATTGATAAATTCTATTTTTTCATCAGTTGAAATATCTTTATTGTTCTTATTCTTATTCTTATTCTTATTCTCATTTGTGTCAATCAAATTTAAAATCTTATTGATAAAAAACAAATTAAAATATAAATTATTTAAATCCTTTAGATACAATAAATCTTTAGTTATTATGTAGTTGTAAATTTTTAAGAAAAAGGATAATCTTTTTAGTAATAAAAGAGAATAAGAATTCAAGTGATTGAAAAAATCCATAAAATTATTAATATTATTTTGAATTAAAATGTAATTTGGGTTGTTTAAATTTTCTTTTAAATTTTTATTATCAATTCCAAAAAAGTGAGTTATCAATGGAAACAATTCAATTTTAGATAGATGGCTGTTGTAATTTAAATTATTTAATAGTAAATTAACTAGTTTATTATTAAAAGTGTTAAATGATATAGTAAAATTAAAATTAAAAATATAAGTTAATGTTAGATTGTAAGATATTTTGATTACTGAATTGTTGTTGTTGTTGTTGTTGTTGTTGTTGATTGATATTATATCAATTTTAAATAGAGGAATGAATTTATTTAGATAAGCAAATCTTAAGTCCCAATCATTTAATGAAGGGATTGAGATAATATTTGAATAAAAATTAATTTTTTTATTGAAATCTTGATTTAAGTTATCATTTATTTCAATTAATTGATTCAAGTGTTTATTCTCAATTTCTGATTCATTAGAAATTGTATCAATTGAGTTATCATCAACTTCATTGTCAACTTTGTCATCAACTTCATCATCAACTTCATCATCGATGTTGTTGTCATTGTTATTTTCCATATTAATGTTGTACTTTTTTAGATTTTTATTATTATTATTATTATTTGATAGAATTAATAATGAAATTAATTCCAATTGCAGTTTATCATTATCATTTTGATTACCATTTTGATTATCATTTTGGTTGGATAAATAATTTTTTAAAAGAGAATTAATTTTTTTTAAATTTTTATAATTTTTATTTAATTTTTTATAAGACTTTAAATTATTTATAGAATTGAAATGTTTTTTTTGTTTATTAAACAAGGAAGAATTTTTTCAAATTGAATCAGGGTTCAAAGAATTGAAAATTGAATTGTTATCAGATTTTATGAAATTTGATAAGGTGGAATTTAAATCAGGAAGATTGGAAAGATTTCCGCCATTCCTATTGTCGTTATCGGATAGACTTATCGATAGAGAGTCTGAAAAATATGAATCATCCATTAGAGATAATTAAAAATGATTAGAGATGATTGAAGATCTAAGGATAAAAAGAGAATAAGAAAGATCAAGAAAAAAAAAATCAACAAATGCTGTAATAGTGTATGCACTAATTTGCATGTGAGTAGATTGATACCTCAATTATGGAGCAGAGAAAATCACGGAAGGATAATGTGTTAAAGAGGTTAAAATGGTAAAGCTGTTCTTGTAGTTGATGTGTTAATTTGACGACTGTTTGTAAAGCATGGAAAGCATGAAAAGCAATGAGAAACCTGTTTAATTAATGGGTGGTAAATAAAATACATAATTGATTTTGAAAAAAAATACTTTTAAAGAGATTGGCTGCGTTTCTAGCCGCAGAGAATTGTTTATGAAAACAGTAATCCTCGATTATAATCCATTTCAAATCCATGAGCAGCAATCGTCGTTTATGAGCTGTCTATAATATTTGCTAAGAAATAATGTGAAGGCACTTTCTTTTTACAGTGGAATTTGATCCTGCCATGAAAAATCTAATGATTTAAAGCAAATATTCTCACAGAGAGATGAAACCCAAGCCGATAGCCATTAAGAGCTGTTTTTTCATGTCACAGGGAGTTACAAATCCAGATACTAAAAAATGCTAATAGGACCTTCGATTCGGAGTGGATTGAACCAACAGAATAGAAGACTGATTAGTCGTTCTACTACAAGCATGTTTGTGTTCGGAATGGATTCTGGATCACTGGTTTTCATTTTGTGATTTCTTGTTTTGCTGTTATCTACAACTATAAAAGGAGAAGGTTTCGATAACTATAATTCTACATGAAAACAACCCACTCAGTCTGCAAAGAGTAGCCATCGAGCACAAGCAAAAGAAATAATAGAGGAAGAACAAGCTCAAGATATAAGCACCCACCATACACTTGCTGGGTTCTATTGAGTGGATAGAAGTATTGAGAAAACTGCTCTTTTTGGCCATCAAACACAGCACGATCATGACGTTGCTCTCACAGCAATCTTCCGCATTGGGAAGATCCTGTTCTATTGTTTTCCAGATGAGGACCACCTCAAAGAAACGTCTCTCACAAAACCAGCCAATCACACCGCAGTTCTGTGCGTGGGTCTTTATTTGGCCTCTATTTAAGACCCGTCAACTCATGCGCGAGCCATGACGCTGTCCCAATGAGGCAATTTCTCCTTCTAGGTTCTGGGGCCAATGGCTACATGTTTGCTGCACCTCCAAGCGTTTTGTTCCGGCTGGGCTGCGTCGCAAGCCGCTGCTGAAATATCCAGAGCGTCCTCCTGCCAACACAGGGCTTTTTCCAAAAAATTGCAGTCAAACTCCCTTGTGTCGCGCCCAGCTGTCCCGCTTCTGGACTAGTGTCACGCGCATAAAGTGGAGCCCGACTCCAGAACCGAAAACGAGCGGTTTTCAGGTGGGCTGCCGGCTGTCTGCAGGCTGTGCAGTGGGGTGCGTTGCTTCCCCAGATTTTATTCTGGTGGTTTTTATTCGTTTAGCACTCTGTGGAAAAAGTATAAATAGCTGGAGAGTGTCAGATTCTTTGAGACTTTTCATTCTGTTTTTCATCTTCTTTATCTCTCTTTTACTTATCTATCCTGATCCTGTGAATCTTTGCCCTACAGCCCTACAAATAGCAATGCTCACTTCAATAATAGACGTCTTACCAACTGAAATATTGGAGCTTATCTCCTCGAATCTTCAGGGGGATTCAAACGACTTGTTCCACTTATCTTTAACTTGTAAAAAATTCAACTATGTCTCAAATAAACATTTATATCACCAAATCGTTATAAGGCCCTCATCAACTATTCTAAAGCAAATATCTTCTCATCAAGAAAGTTACATACATTCTGATCTCAGCAATAGTGAAATCAACGACGAACTACAATACCAAACCAACAGAATAAATACGTTGCTATCCACTTTGTCAAATAATAATTTCTTATTGCACTATATCAATTCATTATATTTCAGATCGAACCATTTAAATTTCTTGATTAGCAATCAGGCCTTGAATGATTTGAAAATTAAATTATCAAATTACTTGCTAATTAATTGCCCCAACTTGACCAATTTGGATTATAAATTACCAAACAATATTAATTTGGCTTTAAATGATTCAAATCAATTAATCAATAAGATCAATCAACTAATATTAAATAACAGCAACAATAATAATCTAAAATTATCCAATTTTAACGCAAATTTACTTTCTTCTAATATTTTAAATGAAAACGATAAATCAACTTTATTAAATCTATTTAACCAAACTATTTATAATCCATACAATCATAATAATTACCAGAAATTAACTTTTAATTCTTCTCCTTTATACATCTTTAACCAATTAAACACTGAAGATTTTCTTTTATATAAAAATGATATCAATAATCTAAAATTAAATGTCTCCTCATTAACTTTAAATCACAACTTATTAAACCAATACAATTTCGATCTATCGAATTCTTTTGATTTCACTTCAGTTGACTACAATAGCTACAATAGCTACAACAACTATAATAACTACCTCAACAGTTACAACGCTATCAACAACTTAAATGACCCTCAGGATACTATCAACAACGATGAAACTCTCTTATTAAAAAATTTAGTATCTTCTTCAGATTCAAATACAGCCTCTGCTACTAATTTAAATTATTATCCTCTCGATTTAAATTTCAAAAATTTAAATCATTTATTCAGTGAAAGAACACTAAATACTGTTAAATTCACCTTCTGTGATGACAAGAACTGCATTTGTTTCAAAAAACATTTAAAAGATCTAATCTACTTCAACAACCTATCCTCAATAGAATTAGTTAATTTACCAATCTATAATAATGATGAATATTTTGTTCCTTATGATCATGATCATCTACAAAAGAGCTCAAAGTTACAGTCAAATTCATTTGAAAATTTAGTCAATGAAATTCATTCTTCAAAATCTGTAGATTTTATTGTATCCAAAATTATATCGGTACAAAAAAACCTCCAAAATGTCAAATTATCCTTTAACAAAAAAAACTACAAAATCTCCTTAAATTCAAACATTTTCAGATCCTTAATTAAAAATAATAAAAACCTAATTAAATTAGACATCCCTTTAAAATTCTCCATGAACAACTCTTTAGCTTCAAATTATAACTCAAATTATTCTTCTTCTACAAGTTTATCAAATTTAAATAATTCCTACATCAGCAGCTATTTAAGTGATTTTAACAACTATAATTATATGAATGAATACTACTCAACTGATTATAATAATAGTTATAGCTATCTTAACGATTTGTCATCTGTTAACCTTAATACCTTAACCAGTTCTCTAAATCAAAATTTATTATCTCCAGATAAAAAACAAATTGAAATTGACCAGAAGAATATCAAATTTTTATCTAAAAAATTTCCAGATTTATATTATTTTGGTGATTCCCCTCTATCATCTTTAAATTCTCACTAAATACTAATTTAATCTTGTTACGATATACTAACGAACAATTGCTTATATTTTATTCATTCTTTATATTCTGTTTTATTTTACTAACTTATCCAGCATTCAATTAAAACGTATAGCCTCTTCTCTTTTTATTCTATTCATTTCATTCACTATATAACTCATATACTCTACTATATATTCTCCAGATTTATGTTTTTGTTAATATTATGATAATGCCCCAAAAAAGTCTTAATGTAGTTTTCTATTCAATGGAATAAATTTTTTTAAGACATTTTATGTATAGATTATTTGTATTTTTCATTTAGTGTCTACAATTTGGAAATTTTCAATGAAATTTCAATAAAATTTCTTTTTTCTTTTAAGAATATTAAATATTATTTAAAAAGGTCATTTGTATTGATAGGCTTGATTAACTGGTTATTGAAATAATAGAATAAAAAAAAAAGAAACAAACAAAGCAACAAAAAAAAGGAAAAGAAAAGAAAAAAAAGAATAAAATTAAGCAAATAATAATTAAAAAAAAGTTTCAGAAAAGGAAAGGATATCGCACATCGCAAAGGGTATAAGAAAATATCAATTTGGTTTTAGTTGTTTCAAAAAAGTAAAATAAAAATATTAAGAAAAAAAAAGATTTCCTCTATAATTGTCCTCTACAATTTACTTTTCCCACTAAGCATTCAAATAACGTATTGATTTTATGGGTTAGCACTCGTAGTAATTTGAGGATTGTTATTAGCAGCAGTGCTAATTCCTGGAACATGGCTTCTAAACCCTGGTTCAGAGTTAGCAGGAATACTAGGATCTGTAGTGGTATTAGGATTGGTGTTGATGGTGGGTCCAACGTTGGTGTTTGGAGGTAATGGTGGTGCAGCAGGATTATAGGTACGATCAACGTTTTGTGAATTTGGAGGAGGATTCTGCTGGTTTTTGTTTTTAAAAAAATTGATTTTTCTCAATGCACTGTTTTGATGATTTGTTGAATCTGGATCCAAATCACTGTCGTTATCAAATCTGGATTGCCTGTTAGCATTGTAGCTTGGACCAAATGGTTCGTGTCTAGGATAACCACCATAACCACGATTATTGTTACGGTTTCTATTAGCCAAAT
Source organism: Ascoidea tarda (nom. inval.) (assembly GCA_030560485.1). Lineage (NCBI taxonomy): Eukaryota > Fungi > Ascomycota > Saccharomycetes > Ascoideales > Ascoideaceae > Ascoidea > Ascoidea tarda (nom. inval.). The sequence continues at coordinate 20,635 of JAKTTS010000060.1, forward strand.
CACTATCAGAAGAAGAATAGCTATTTTTTCTGTATCCACTCTCTCGATCAGTTTTTTTACTTTTTTTTGACTTTGCAACAAAACCTAGACAAAACATCATTAAAAATGAAATTAATAATAAAAATACTGGAACCCAAGCAAATGCCATCATCTTAGTGGAAATAGAAACACTCAAATCCGAGTTTCTAAAAGCATTTCTTCCCTTAACTAATACAGCAGTCATACAAGAGGCACCTGCAGTGATAAATAAAAGAGCCAAAAATAATATACCACTCGAGGCTGTTGTGAGAAAAGAAGTGCCACAACACAAAGTCAATGTAGTAAGTGCAATTGCAAGCAAAATAAAAAATAAACCAATTAAAAAGGCTGCCCACGCAAATTTAGACAAATGGTAAAAAACACTCCGGTTATTTATGAAACTTGATGGAACTCCATCTCTCGTGTTGAAGTTATCTTGTGGAGAAAATGGATAAGCAGCTGAAGATCCAGTACAATCATAGTTCTTTCCATTAGAAACACCACAGGATCTGTAATTTGTCCACCTGGTTATATCATGAGGAGCTGTTGAGATCGTGGAGGTGTCAGCCTGAATCCAATAGAAGTCCCCCAAGATAGATGAATTGGAGGCACCATTCAATAATACAAAGAAAACTAGTAAGCCAGAACTGTTGTTTAAGAGAAAAAAAAATTAGTAATGAATTCAATGTTATTTGATTTCTCTAGTTGAATACAAGATGCATTGAATTGAAATTCACCCAATCTATTAGAGATACTATGAAAACATACCCAAATAAAAAAAACAATGGTATAAAGGACAACAAACGACTTGCACCCAACATTATCGATAAAGTAGAATATATATTATACTGTTTGATCTGTTTTCAAAATTTGTTGTAAGGTGTACGAAATCAATAGATACTTTGGTAGAAAAAACCAAGTTGGGAAAAGTCGAACAATTATAAATCATTTATAGGATAAATCAGGTAGCAACAGTCTCGAAAGGCTGTTTCAAGAAAGATCAAGCCATTACCTTATTGAACTTCATATCATTGCTATCATACATAAGCTCTCGCTATTATACATTGGTTAAGGTTGAACAAAAACAACCTCGCATCATTCGCAACCCAACTAGAGTTGCTATTAATGAACAACTTCTGCAACCCATGAGCCATACCAAGAAAGCACAATATACATACTGTTCTACCAATACTACAACCTGTGATCATTCACCTCTTGTTCACTGTTCACTGCTCATATCTTTCCATTTCACATCTTTCCATTGCATCTTCCTCATCTTCCTCATCTTTTTCCACTCCAACGGTTCACCGCCAGATCGCAAGCCGGCCTTTCGAGTCGCCGGCCACGATCTCTCCACGGCCGATACGCTTGCCGTCGCCGTTTAACTCGCTCCGCAAAACCATCTCGATGGATGTGATCCAGCTCTGTGGAAAGTTGCTTCCTCTGTCTTTTTGTGTGAAGGAGAAGCTTCTGACTTTGCTGATGCTCCAACTGCCATCTTTGACGACCAACTCGTGGGCCTCAATGCTTTTTTTTCCTCCAGTGACAACTATTTGGTAGTCCTCCCAGAACTCGTGGTTCTGCAAGTAATCTCGGCTGATGCTTGTGTTGCCATTCGGCTTTTGGATGATCATATTCAAGTTTCCAAAAGAGATTGATGTTATGTTATCCCTCATTTTCTTTTCGGTGATAAAATTGCCATTGATTGTGAATAGTTTCAAAAGACTTTTTCCACTAATCGCAATCATCCCACTGTCATTTGAAATCGCTATTTGCTCAATTTTCTTGAAATTTCTAGCAAACTTACTGCCCTGCTGCTTGCTGTTCATCGAAAACTTTCTGATAAACCTGAATCGGGAAATATCCCATAACCATGCATACCCATTGGCATCTAAACTTAGTGCTAGATTATAAGAAGGTGCCACCTTGATGGAAACCACTGAGCTCAAATGCCCTCTTAATACACCTTGAAATTCCAAGTCAATATCGTATTTTTTCATACCATCATTCAAATCATTATATCCCTCTTTGCCAACCAAGTTTCCTCTTAATGGATACTTCCAAATGTTAATAGTTCCATCGTTGGACCCTGTAAGAAACATTCTATTGCCAATTTGAGCCAAACTTGTAATAGACCCAAGATGAATATCTTCAAATACCCTACCATTCACTGACATTGATGAAACAGTTTGCCCCCCACGAATTCTTAAATTATCTTGCGTTGAAAACAATTTCATTCTACCCTTCCAACAATTATCCTTATGATTTAGTTCAATATGTTCAATTGGCCGTTTGGATCTTGATTCAGATACATGAACAGGTATGTCCAACATTTTTTTGATCTCTAATTTCACATTATATAATGCTTCCTTTACTGGATGAGGCTTGGTAAAAACTTGTAGTGGGGTTTGCCCGAAATTATGAATAATACCTGTCATTGCTTTTCTTTCATTTTCATCTTTAATTTTATCGAGATCAATGGCTCCTTGATAGCTAAGATAATGAAAAACATTTGTACTATCAATGGCATTTTGTCCTCGTTGTTTGTACCCAAATACCAAATCAATCCATTCATTCAAATGCGCTGAAACATACGAACTTTCTAACGCTTCTCTTTGTTTTTTGATAAAAATTTTTGGATCACCTTTAGCCCATGGCGGTAGTTCGACATTGTTTATAGACTCTCCGTTTTGTAACTTTCCGAATTTATAATTATTTGAGTTTGTTAAGAAATCATCCAAGTAATAAAATTCAGGAATCAACTCTCTAACATCAGCATTATTGTCCTTCGATGCAGAATTCCATGCCTTTGGAATAGAATAAAACATCCTATCTGCATGGTCAAACTTTCCTCCCTGCAAGATAAGATAAGATTGAACATATGGTTCAAGACGTATTAAAAATGAAGTTACTATCATTGCAGAAGAATAGTGTGTTCCATAATGAAATGGCGGAGCTGATTCATCTGTCATCCCAATTAAAGCTTCATACCTTTCTCGAAATTGAGCTTCTCTTTGTAGATTTTGCGCTCCCATTGGTTTTGACAAATCTCTAAATGTTTTAGGATCATTCAAATCCAACTCTTCACTGGTATAATCGGCAATCACCCAGGGAAAAATAGGATATTGCGTTAAATCATTAAATGTCCTTCCCGCTAACGTGTTAACAATCATCAAGTAATAAAAATTAGATATCTGTCCCTTTCTCCATTTTCTTGTAACGTATAAGTTAGTGCCCAACGTATTTTGAGTAAATGCATTGGCTAATTTAAGTGCCAAATTAGAATTGGTGGATATTGTCGCAGAGGAGTTTGCAACTCTAAAGACTTCTGCAAGATCCTTGTCCATTCCACTGCCTGATGCACAAACTGATAATTTAGAATAAATTAAATCCCTTTCTTTAGTATCTCGGCATGTAATCAAAAAACTACTCCCATTTAGAAAAAAAATTTCCAACGCTACATCTCTTAACAAAAACTGTCTTTTAGAAACTGAAATCATCTTGGTGGTCTCCCATGTGCTGCTTTTATGTGATCGATTATTTTTTACCCTTGTCTCTTTCGATTTGGATGGTCCAGCAATCAATTGCATGTAAGGATCACGAGAACCTGGTGGAGCATCTTCCACATCAACGACTTCACCATTGGGACAATGAAAATAATTTTCAATTAAATATAAATGAGTCTCTCCTAATATGAGAATCCCCTCTGCCGCTTCCAATCCAAGAATTTGACTGACATTCCAAAGATCTCTAATTCTATCACCTATAAAAAGACTTCTTAAAATTTTTCTGTTTTTATCTTCTTGAGTGTTTTCAAAACTGGCAGGATCTTCAATCAACTCAAACTCCTCATTATCATTCGCAATACCAGAAACTTCCGTATCTAGTGGTAAAGTATCAATGCTATCAATTAAATTATTCATTGGCGAATTTTTTTTAGTAACTGGAACCTCAATTTTGCGAGAAAATTTCTCGTCATTTACAGCATATTCTTCAGATATGATTCTTTTACGCATCCTATCTGAACTTTCAATATAATCAAGAATCCATCTTTTAGTCGGAACATTAAAAAATACTTTATAGCATTCTGTTTTGGATCTCATGAAGTTTGAAATAAAAAATTGAACGTTGTCTTGATGGTCTTGAAGATATCTATAATATTTAGTTAATTCGGTAGATATAATAGTTGATTTAGAATTAACACAATCAGTCTTGAAATTAATAAACAATTCAATTGATGAATTATCTTGGGTCTTTGCTGGTAGTGATTTTAACATATCTATTATTGATTTTTTGTTGCAGAATGCTTTCTCATAATCATCAAAAATAGTATACAAACAACGTCTAAAAGTATTTCTTAAAAGAGGATTGTTTTTAATCATATTAACAACGTCTTCATCACTTGAGGTTTCAATGTTTTCAAAAAAATTCAAAATGGTTTGTTGTTGATCTTTACTTATACAATCCACAATTGTTTTGAAAACTTGCTTTTTAGCCATAAAAATTATCCTTAATAAATTAATCACTAAACTTGAATGTGATCCATTGCCATTTTGACCAAAACTATTGTCAATTTCATAATCTATATTCTGAAAAATGAATACTATCAATGATGCAAGTTTTTCATTACTAAAAACATAGGAAGAAAGATAAATTTGTTGGTTGTAAAGTAATGTTTCGAGAATCTCTTTCATACTTTTCTTATTTGTAGTTGATGGGTCATAAGTCAAAAGAAATAGTTGTTCTAAAGTTAGCATACCTAACGATTTCTTTAAATTTTTCATAATTGGAGCATTCTTTTCAAAATGTTTTTCAAACAACTCAATAAATAAAGATATAGTATCTAATAGTCTTTTTAAATCATTTTTGTTCCAAATAAAAAAACTATAGCTCTCTGCATCTTGTATCAAAACCTTTGCAATGTTTCTGACACTCAACTTTCCAGAGAAACTACTTTCATTAAAACTTTGAAGTATCACTTGAATTTCAAAGATTAACTGAGGGTATACTAGACTTAACAATATTTGCTTAGTTGAAAAATCAGCCTCCTTTAATGACTCGATTAATTGATAATTTTCATTGCTTAGAACTCTTTCCAAAATAATTTTAGCAGTTAGCACCTCAAAATTTTTCAATATTTCTTCAATTATTAAAAAGTTTTGAATCTTCAATTTATACATTATACCACATATTCTAGAAATCCAACTTTTCTTAAAAAAAAATTCGCTCAAACATCTTATATTATCAAACGAAAAATCAAGACATTTTATAAAGTTCTCATATGACGTTATATTGTAGTTTATCTGGTGATTAATTTGCTGGTTATCATTATTTACCTCAATAGAGCTTTCAATTAAATCAAACAATAAATACTGAAACTCTGGCATAACTATTGATAAACGCTTACTTCTCTTCGATAGCCGTTTTGAAAATTCATAAATATTAGATCCTAAATCCTGTAGCTGAGAAATCCCAAAACTTCCCGCAAAAACTAACACAATAATTTTGTCATCATTATACCATCTTTTTAGAAAATTCTTTAAAATGATAAAACCATTGTTGGATATGAATCTATTATAATAATTCTCACCTAGTAAAGAAAACATACGTATTAAAAGTCTTAATCCAAGCTTAATAACTTCGCTATCAGGGTCTTCAAGCAATAAAAGTACCCATCTTAGATTTATAGTTTTTGTGATTCTTTTGATAATATACTGAGAAGACGATTCACATATTATGGAAACAAGAACATCGAGAACACATATTCCACATTTTTTTTGCAAGCTTGGATCGCTATTAGATATTAAGTTGCTTTCAGAAGTATAGTTTTTGTTGATATTCAAAGCATATATGACATATAAAGACAAAGAGTGAAATATTTCACTAGTTGGGCTAGCTTTGACAATGATTGTCAATGTATTTGAAACAATAGGTAGAAATTCTGTACTAAAAGTATTGGACTTTAAATTTTGAATAAGCTGTTTAATCATCTTCATTTTGACAATCTTTTTAATGTTATATTCATGATATTTACTATCTTGACTGAAAACAGTAAATTGAAACAATAAAAACTTAAATGTTTCCTTATCGCTGTTTTTCCAAATATCAAAATCAATGATTAAAGATCTATATGCAGCAGAATTCAATATAACTGAATCAAATGGAGAATCATGATTATAGCCAACAAATTCTAGTATCGTGTCCAAAACATCCAAAGTACATAAATTCAGTTTATTTTTCAATATTATTGATAAAATATAATATCCATTTTTATCTTCTATTTCTTTTGAAAATTTGATATTGTTCAAACTCAAGTTGAACAAAATTTTTAGATACACTATTAATAATTTAATATTATAGTTTAATTTTAATAAATCGGAATTTTCATCACTTAAACTATCTATTAATTTTAAAATAATGGTTAACCCATCTATAGAATTAAAAAAATTAATCAAAATTGTAGAGTTTGAATGATAATTTATTATTTTACCATGACCACTAATAACACCAGAAAAATGTGGATTAACAGTAGGATTGTTAATAGAATTAAAAGCAGTATTTAGTATTATGGAATAAATATTAGGTTTTTTTTCAAACTCTTGATCATTTTCCATTGATGAGCCAGAACCGCTAAATTCTGAAACAGTCCCAGTTGTAAGAATGGATAAATTGGAATTGGAATTCATTGATAAAATAGAATTCTTTTTAATAGCATTTAAAGATTCGTCATATATATTCAAGTACTGACTTGTATAACCTTCCGGTTTATCTTTATTAGGAGTATTGATTGAACGTGTTTTTTTAGGAATCAAAACAATTCCTAGTTGGTCATTGCTATGAATTATATTTTTAGCATTAAAATTGACCAAAATATCATCATCATTAATTAGTAGATAGTTTTTAAGGTTAAAATTAGAATCCTTTCCTTTACCGGAATACTTATTTTGAATAAACAAATTACTATCTCTTTCAGAATTAAAATTTGCATTTGATTTTGATGATTTAAATTTTGAAGAGTTATTAAAGTCACTTAGTTTTTGCGGATTTGACAATTGTATCCCAGAGGTAGTTGAGTCTTCAATGTTTGAGATACTTGCTTGAAGATTTAATAATTGTTTATCATTATTAATGAATTGGGGGTCACTGTAATTAATATTCAATTCTTTTAACCTTAATTCAAAAAAAGTGATTTTTTTATAATTTAAAAATTTATTAATCAAATTTAAATCTTTGTAGTTGTGATGGTAATTCAAAGATAAATTGTAGGACAAATTGATCCATTGATATGATTGGATTTTATTAATCAACATGAAATTATTAAAATTTATTGAAGAATTATCGTTAAAATCATCAGAGATATGAGAATTCATGTCATTGGTTGAATTGTTGATAGGTCCATTGGAATTTTCAACATTGTTTAACAAAGTTGGAGCAAAATTACCGAATTGAACTTTTATTTCTTTATTAGATGTGGATAAATAATTAAAAGGGTATTCAATTGATTCAACAAATTCACCATCAATAAACAATGTTAGCTTTGATGTATTCTTTTTTGATAAATAAAAGTATTTTTTATTATTTTTTGATATGTTATTAAAACTATGAGTAATAACTATGTTGTAGAATTTCGTTTTCAAGTATTCAGGCTGAAAACTGCTTGATAAATAATCATCATAATTATCATTAATATCGTCAATTCTAGAATTGTTATTGTTATTGTTATTGTTATTGTTATTGTTGTTGTTGTTGTTGTTGTTATGATTACTAGCTGGGTTTAAAATTGAGGGAATATTTTTTGATAATAGATTTATTAATGGTGATTTCTTTAAAGCAGTGTTTTTGGTGTTCTGGTCATTATTGTTGGGATTATTTTTATATTTTGAATGATTAAGATTTAGATTCAAATTTTGATTATCAACTAGAAATTCGAAATTAAAGTTATTAAAAGTTTTTTGGAATAAGTGATTTTTATCTAAATTTTTGATTGATATAGACAATTGATTATTTACGCTTTTAATTAGAGATAATTCTAAAAAAATTTGATTTTTATGGTTTAGTAACCTTAAAAAGGTCATTTTATTATTTTGACTTAATAAATTTGAGTTTGAATTTGAAAAAGAGTTTGAGTTTATAATTTCGTAGTCGTTTAAAGAATTGTTAACATTAAATTGAACCCAAGATTGTATGGTGTAGCCGTTATTCATGGAGTTTAATTTAATGTTATTGTATTGTAAAAACGAATCCTTTTGAAAGATCAAGTAATTTAATGGGTTATTTGATATTGACAAGGAATTAATATTTGAATTGATGTTTGAGTTATGTTGGTTTGTAGTGGTATTTATTGGAGAAGATAGATTAATCTTTGAAGAAGAATTTTTAAAAAAAAATTTATTTGACGTCGAGATACTTGAAAATGAAGAAGATAAATTATTAAGAAGATTATTATTTTGAATTGAGTCATTATTTAATAGTTCTATATGTGATAATAAGGATTTAAAAAAGTTGAAAAAAATTAGAGAACTTGTATTTGCATTTGCATTTGCATTTTTATTTGATTTAATTTTTTTATTATTTAGATTTATAATTTTTTTGAAAAAAGTTAAAAAAAAATCGAAATTATTGCAACCCAATTTTGATAAAGATAAGTATAGTTTGAGTAATTGATTAAAATAAATTTGGATTAGAAGGTTATTTTGGTTTTTGTTATCCAAATCAGTTGATATAAGAGTTATTAGTTGATCTAATAATAAGTCTAGGATATTTGACTGATGGATTATTAGGAGATTTATTGGGGATAAGTTTGATAATTGGTAGGTGAATTCTAAAAGAAACAATTTTAAGTTTAGTTTTATAGATTTGGAGAATAATAGATTGAATAGTAGATTGAAAGAATTTTTAATATAAAATTGGTTATTGGAGAGATTATATGAGTCAATATTATTTATATTTATGTTTGAGTGTAAGTTTGAATTTGGATTTGAATCTTTACTTTTGTTGGTTGAGTTATGATTAATTTCATTTATATTTTTTGTGAATTTTGAATCATGAGAAGATAATAGATTATAAGTGAAATATGAATAATAATTTAGGAGATCGGTAGAGAAATCGGATAGACTTAGCATTAAGTTGTCAAATTCATCAATGTCGTTATTGTAGGTATTATTATTTATAGATAGATCTAGAGATAACCAAGAGATTATAAATTCATTATTTAAAAAGGGATTGAATTGGTCAAACATATTTGAATTTGTTTCAATTTTTTGGAGATTATTACTAATATCTGTGGTGAATGGTGTGAAATTGAGACTTTTATTATTATTATTATTATTATTATTATCAATGCCATTATGAGTGTTATTAGTATGATTTTCAGTATGATTTTTATAATTATCGTTATTTATTGTTGTTTGATTACTTGTAGCAGTAACCAAATCAAACTGGTTATTGTCAATTGAAGATAGTGAAATGGAATCTTTGTTCAATTTGGTCCATTTGTCATTGGCAAGACTGTTGTGATTAGAATCATGGTCAAATTCATGGGAGTCGTATTCATCGTTGTGAAGGTCATCATTAACAATGCCATCACCAGCGTTGATGTTGAGTATCGCTGATAAGATATGAAGTATGAACAATTCGGAGTTACAAAGAAAATCGTCAGAAGTGACTATTCTTTTGAAAAAGCTGGTAAGGGAAGTAGCTCTGCTGTTCTTTTCAGCATCGTTTTCAGTATCAATGTTGTGCCAATGGAGTTTTTGCTTCTCATGGAGATGATCGATGGAGCCACTGCTGTTGAGAACGTAGTTGAAATTGAAGTCGTCGTGGAGCTGAAGCAAGTATGAATCGATCTCGCCTCTGAAGTCGTTGAAGGAGTAGGCTGAGTCCATTATGAACAACACACTCTCTCTGGTCTGCCTCTGCTGCTGTTCTTGAGTGCTCTTTCTGAGTTTCTTCTTTTGCCTGTGCTACCTCTGCTTCCATCCGCCATCGGGGGCTACCCGGAACCGCCCGTAACGGAGCGGCCGGACCGCGGATGGCTGTTTTGCTGCTTGTGCTGCTTGTGCTGCTTCTGCTGTTTCTACTGCTTCAGTGCACCACGCTCAAGTGCTCGCACTGGTCTAACGAGGACTCCAACTGGCTGTTGAAGACAAACCCAACGTCCTTTTGCTCCACCTCAATGTGCGAGGTGTCGCTGTTGGCAAGAGAATCCAACGTCTCTATCGCTGATCGCAAGTAATCGTCCAAATTGTCTTCAGAGGTCTTTCTCGACATGTCTGCTTTATTCAAACTGGAATCGTTGAAACTCTCCTTCTGTTCTTTTTCTTTTTCTTTTTCTTTTTCTTTTTCTTTTTCTTGTTCTTTAGGCTTATTCATTTTGGAAATAGCTTCTTGGTTGCTTTTTCTTGATCTGGCCCCAATCTTCGGCTGATAGTAAGCTGGCAAAAACGTTGGATTAAATTCGCCTGTGGGCTTGTAACCAACTGTAATCTCTGCACCATCGTCAGTTTTATCTGCATTCTCGCTTGGAGATGAAGAATTTAAGAGCTCTTCGATACCCCCCAACTCTGTATCATGTCTTGCAGATGACCCGGTAGTTTTATGAATAATATACTCATTTCCTCTCACTTTTTTTGTTTCTGATGCTTTGAGAGCCCATAGTTTTTTCAAACTTCTTAATCGCTGAAGGATCTTATACTTTGGAAAAGTTTGATCAGTCCTATTAGCCAACTCCAATTCTACCAATCGTTTTAATCCATTTATTATTTTAGGCAAACTGAAAACATAGTGGTTCATCCCTTTAAACGACTCAAGTTTCCTAATCGTTTTATCTAGAATATCAACCAATTCCCTTTCTCCTTTAATATGTTCAAGTGCTCTTATTATTTCATTTGTGATCCCGTTTGCTTCTTTAATCTCTTCATTTAATATCGATGAATCAATAGAGTCAATTCGCTTTTGCAAAATTTCAACTATTGGACTGCTATCAATAACAAACGTTTTATATATTTTAGATCTTCTTTCCTCATCTGCTGAATCGGAACTTTCAGATATTTCAATTAAATCATCACTTGTAATCCTGTTTTTCTTTCTAGCCACACTTTCAAATTTATCCAGCTCATCACTGCTTTTAGAAAAAGTATGTGATCTTTTGCCTCGCATTCCAATTGCATTATTCCTCTTAATAATATCACTCAATGATATATCCGATAAATGATCATCGTCAATAACAATCTCCTCTACATTTCTAATTTCATCACTGCTATTCTTAAACAATGATGCAAGCGATGAAGTTGATACTTCACTTCCAAATTCATTATATTTCACTTCTATGCCCTCATCTTTGTTTTCTTCTAATCTCGATCTGGTTCTCGATACTGATCTTCTTCTCGTTCTGCCATTGACTAAAATCACCGGGTTCTCATTTGTTGATTTTAAATCGTGTTCACTTCTGCCATTCTGATTTGTTTCTTCTTTTTTAATTGTAAAATAATTTAAATCTGAATCTGAATCCAGATCTTCAATATCGATCACCTCCTCCAGGTCATCATCTGAACTAGATATTTCAAAAACACCATCATTTATATTTATATTTATATTTATATTTTTATTTGTATTCTTATTTGTACTTCCATTTGTTTTTGTATTTTCATTTTCATTTTTACTATTAGAAATCAGAAACAGTTTGGCTTCACTTTTGCTGCTGTTTTTCAATTCCATATTCTTTCTCTGCAGTGATAAAATAAACAACCCTTCAAAATCAGATCCAAATGTTCTTTCGAGAATATCGTCTTTATTATCATTATCATTATCATTATCATTATCATTATCATTATCATTATCATTATCACTATCATTATTATTATTATTATTATTATTATTATTATTATTATTATTATTATTGTTGTTGTTGTTGTTGTTGTTGTTGTTATCGTTATCATTACTATTATTTTTATTGGTGTTGGTATTTTTTTCATTCATCTGATTTAGGTAAGTTTTATCGATATTTTTATTGAAATTGTAACTTAAAATGACATTTTTACTAGTATTAATAATGTTACTTTTAGTAATTATTTCATTGACAAAATTATTCATTAAATTTTCATTATCTTCTGAGTCACTGTCAATAAAGAAAACTTCATTACTTTCTTTATCTGAAATATCTATTATTTCATTTGCTTCTTTAATTTTTTTTTCTTTGTTTCCCTTATTTAGCTTTACAATATCATTTAAATTTTGATCGAAATCTTCAATTTTAATTTCTTTTTCTAATAATTGATAAACTTCATTATAGTCTACCAATTTAATAAAACTGAAAAACTTTTTAGCATAATCAGGAGAACACCATGCACCATCAATAACATTATTTCCTTCAATGAAAAATTGCTGATAATCTCCACCACTACCATCTGTTATAAACTTTTCTAAAAAATAGTTGTATGTTATTAGATCTTTATAATATAACTCCGATTCAATTGAAGATGGCAATATATTATTTATTCTATTATAGGCAAATATATATGATAGTATATTATTTAAATTGACATAACCATCAGAATATCTTCTGTATAATATAAAAAGCTGAGGAATATTTAAATTTTTGTTGTCATTATTTTCATTAAGCTTTGATTGAATATAAAAGCCTAAAACATCAAGCAAATCATATCTAAAATTCAAGTTTGTTGATAGTAACTTATCCTTAATTAGAAGTTTTTCGAAATAAATAACATTGAATGATAAAGGAAATTTGTTTAAATAAGTATTGTAGTGAGTGATTGTTTCAAAATGTAATTTAGTTTTGAAATTATTAAGCAAATCTCTTTCAAAGGTGTTTATAACAGCCTTAGTCATTAATTTATTTAAAAATTGTCCAGATAAATCAAATTCGAGAATTGGAATTGAAAATTTATAAAAATTGTTTTTTTGACAATATATTGATGCTTGAAGCAAGTCAATATAGTGTCCATCACAACAAGATCCATTTATTTTATGATAATCAAGATTACTGTTTTTATCGTCAGTATTAACACTAAAATTATTATTATTATCATTATTGTTGGACAAATTTATTAATCTTTTGATTGTAAAAGTGGACAATAATTTTGATTTACAAAACAATAAATTTTCTAAAAAATTGGATTCATTTGAGTTGTCAAGAATATCATTTAGTTTATTGTTTTTATTCATTATGTCATTGTCAATATATAGTCTATCAAAAATTAGTTTCGTTATAATTAAATGATCTAAATTGATTAAGCCATCGTCAAAGGATCTTAAGATTCTTATTGACAAATTTTTAGTTAAATGAATAAAAGTTTCAAGAAACAATAAATTGTTATATTGAACTTTTGCTACTCTGTTGAAGGATAAAATGGGATTTAAATAAGAATTCAATTTAAAGAGTGATGAAATTTTTCTTGCAATTGGTAAGGGGACCCAAATTCCGGTAAAATACGATAATATCTTCGGATCTAAACCCGAAAACAAAGAATCTTTAAATCTGAATACAAAATTTTTATCAATCTTCGAATCCATTAGAATATTAAATTTTTTAAGATTGCGAGTTGGAATTAAATCTTGAAATCGTGATATATTGATCCAGGAGCCTAGTTTTTTTCGCAATATTTGGATACATTGAGTGTTATTTGTATGGGTGGCATCGTTTATTGTATTAATTGCTATGTTGTAAATGTAGTATTCCTCATTTCCAAAGATTATTGTGTCCAAGATGGTATAGGATGATAACTCAGGCTCATAATAAGTGACGTCGTTACTTATTGTGATGATTCCCTCAGAGGTTTCCATAAATGTATGTGTGATTGAAAAAGAGAGTTTAACAGCCAAACCACAGATAAGCCAGTAATTGCCAAAGTAATTGTTTGCTTTGCTACCTTTGCTACCTTTGCTGCTGTTGCTGTTGTTGGAGTTGTTATTGTTTAAATACTTTCTGTCTTCAGACCCAGGCAATCTGAGACAAAAACGCTACCCGTGCGTTGCCAGCCCGGTGGGTCGGCACTCAAAACGGAAGTGGAAGCAGAAGCAGCAGAAACAGCAGAAACAGCAGAAGGAACAGAAGGAACAAAAGCAGGCTTTCGTGTAAAAAACAATCACAAATACATCTGTGCAATTTTCCTTGTTCAAGTGTCTTTTGTTTGGTTTTTCGGGCATTTATAATGCCCTTTTTCTGCTTCTCTTTCTTCCTGCTTCTTTTTATCAACAAGACTCAAGATTAATACCATAATTTGTTTTCAAACTGTTTTTAATCTTAGAAATAACAATTGCTCATTATTAGCTTATTTGATTTACCTGATAATTAACTAATTAGCTATTAAAACGAGAAAGAAAGAAAGATGTCAATTCTTGAAGCCCCATGTGTCTCTGCTTCCAGTGCTATAACTACCATTTCAACTTATTGTTTTGAACATTTAGGTTTAAAATCTCCAGGAAATTTGCGATTCAATAATTCTAATGTTATTCCCTTAACTACAGCTCCAACAGTTTATTATGTTCGTCGTGATAGAAAAAACAGGCATCGAAGTGTTAATGTATTTGATTCATTGGGTAATAAAATTTATGTGTTTGAAAGAGGTAGTCCATTGAATCCTGTTTGGGCCTTGAGAAAATTACCAAGCAGACAAGAAGTTGCCACAGTCAAAGCAGGATTTTTTTCAACTACAACAGATTTCCATAATCAAGCTAATTTGCAGCATAGAGATGTTAAAAGTGGTTGGTCACTAAGCAGTGGTACTCATAAATCATTTTATCTTAATGACGGATATGAGTATCAATGGAACAATGGTACGAAATTTTTAGAAAAGATATCAAGTAAAGATGCTGGTGATGAAGAAGTCAGAGAAAGAATTGCAAAAGCAAGATTAATGAGACAATTTAAATTTGATTTTGAATTAATATTTGATAGTGAAAAAATCAATCCTGAAGTAGTTTTGTCGACTTCTTTTATTTCAATGTTAACTCAATGGGGTGTTGGTGAAAATACTGAAACAAGAGGTCCAACCTATGTTTCAGCCGGCAATTGATCTCAATCGTTATCGTATTTAAATTTCTTCCAGATCTTGATGTAATCCGATCTGATCTGACCCTTTGCTCAAATAGTTTTTATATCCTTTTTATGTCTTTTTCAAATTTCTTTTATATATATATATATTTGTGGTGTATTTTTGTTTTTTTATTCTTTTCTTTTTTAACAAAAATATCAAATGTTTTCAATTGTGATTTTATAATGATAATACAAGATTGTTGTTAAAAAAAACAAAAAGAAAACCAAGTAAATTAACAATTAAATAAGTTATTTAAATAGAGATACGGGTCAATATCAGATAAAAGTAAATTGAAGCCAAATAAAGGGCCATAAATCTGAAACCAATTAATTAAACAATTTGAGTTGAAACTATTGATCAATTCGTTTGTCATACATGGGTGAATGAAGAACCAATGCTCGTCAGTTAGAATGTTATGATTAGTTATATTAAAGTTATTACTATTTAAATCCCTTAGGTAATTTAAATTGTGCAAATGATTTGAAATTTTATCTAAATCCCATACAGGTTTTATATTTTCATAGTCGTTATCAAGGAATTTTTCAAGGAATTTAAAATAAAAAACAGGGACTTGATAAGATTTATGAAAAGATATTGTGAATTCCAAGATGATTTGAAGGTTATTGTTATTGTTATTGTTATTGTTTAATGATTTTTCATCAAGTAATTTTCGAAAATATAAAAAAGATTGATTTCTTTGTAATTTTAGATTTATAGATTCATAGAATATATTCTTATTAATTAGATAATTTTGAAGAATTTGAAAGAGAGAATTCAATTCTAGATTAAATTGAATTTGGTTCATTATAGATAATATTTTATTATGATGATTAAGCATGCTCAGTAAATGTTGATTTATGAATTTAAGATTAGAAGAGCATAGAAAGATTATAAATCAATTACAAATCAATTACAGAAAACAAAGATACGTTTCTAGGAATCGAACCAGTGAATATTATATAAAGTGACTGGATTTCTTTTTAGATTTTTCCTATTTCTGAGGGTGTAAAACATGTGACTTTGAAAAGAAAGCTGGATGAAAATTCATTGTTTTTTTTATTACATCAAGTGAATGGGAAAGATAGAAGATAGAAAATCGAAAATATAAAGGAAAAATAAAAAACATATAACAGTAAAAAATGATTCAAAACAGGATAGGAATAAAAGGCCTAAGATTTGGGTTGGGGCTAGGAAAATGTTCTGAATATTATGGAAAAAGGTTTATAAGTAGCGGAAAGGCTCAATTTAATGAAGAGACGCAATCACTTGATAGTTTATTGAAGGAATTAAGCAAAAATAAAGAAAAGAATTTGAAAGCCGATACCAGCTCAGTTCAAGCCGGGAAGAATGATGGCAAGTTGGATCAGAATGCTGCCAACAAAGATAAAATCGCATTGAATAAAAATATTGGAAATAATATTGTTGTTAAAAGAATTTTACACTGTTATTTCAGAAAGAACAATACGTTCTTAACATTGACATCTGTTTTAAAAGATCCTGATTTTTTGAAGAAAAACCCCAAAATTTCATACAATGATAAAATGCTATACTATTTGAACTTACCAGAAAGGGTCAACATGAGTTTAAGTACCGGACAATTGGGATTTAGAAAGGCAGCCAGGGGAGAGTATGAGGCAGCGTTCCAAGTGTGCTCCAAGATGTTCCAGATGATGAGAGACAACAACCTCTTAGATGTAGATTTGGAAGTGGTCTTGAAAGAATTTGGAAAGGGCAGAAACGCATTCCAAGCAGCATTGTTTGGGAAGGAAGGAAACCAAGTTCGAGCAAAGGTTGTTAGACTAAGCGACGACACCAAGTTGAAGTTCGGTGGTTGTAGAGCCCGACGCCCAAGAAGATTGTGAATTGGGGATGTGTGCTCTCTAGTCACTGACACTGTTGGCGATTCTTTATATATTGTTGGTTATCAGAGATTAATCATACTCATGTAAATACGCTTGATCATTGGTTATGGAGCAGCAACGCAGTAGCGCGTTGTAACCGCATACAAGCGCATACATATCTGAGACCGTATGTGTGGAATCACTTTCACGTGACTGCTGGTAACAGCTGAGTCAGCGTCCCGATTGGGTGACGGCAAAAAGCGCTGGAGCAGAAGTTAAGAAAAAAAGCAAGAAAAAAGCGAGAAAAAAGCAGAGAAAAAAGCAGAGAAAAAAGCAGATATAATGCCCTTTCTTTCCTTGAACTGCTTTCTGCTGGAATATCTTGCTTTGTGCTGGAATTGTGCTGGAACATATCAGCTTACCACTACCAGAATACGCTCACTCCAGAGCAAACCACTCTTAGACACACAGCAATTATATTTCGCAATATTTTAGCTGCCAGTTTTCTAACCAGTTATCGTCTCACACATCTCATTTCATTTAGCAACAAACTCAAACTCAAACTAAAACTTATTTTGTTGATCTTTTTTCCAAAAATTTAGCTTCCATTTGTTTTGAAATTACTTTTTACATGAATTTTATCCTACTGCTATTAAACCACTCTGAATTCCCTTAATAATATTAATCTTGTTATTAATCTTATTATTAATCTTATTACCAATCTTAATTATTTCATAATAATCTTAAAGACAGTGTTTGCCAACGAATACCAAGTTCCAACTATAATCTCTTAATCTCATTTGTTTTAATCCCATCATCCTAATTTCTGTTTTTTTATTATCGGTTGTCCTGTTTCTATTTGCTAGTTTTTGAATTCTTGATCAATTTTCTTTCGCCAAAAATCCCAGTTGTTATTTTAAAAATGAACATAAATCCATCACTAATCAATTCTCTAAATTTTAATAATTTAAATAATAATTTAAATAATAATTTAAATAATAACATTCACTTTAATAATTTGAATAATTTGAATAATTTAAATAATCTAAATAATCTAAATTTAAATAATAACTTGGCTTTTAATATAAACCAAAATAATCTACAAAATAATCCACCAAATAATTTGCCTATTAATAACCTCAGTAATACTAATTTAAATCAATTAAAACAAAATAGCCAATACCAAAATCAATTTATTCCAATGAATAATAACAATATAAACAATATTCCCAATAGTATTCCCAATAATATGCCCCCTAACATAAACAATATGAATAATATGAATAACATTAATAACATTAATAATAATCCTATTAACAATAACTTAAATACTATCCTAAATAACACAAATAATACTAACAACAGTCCAACGATTATTAATAATAATAACAATATCAACAATATCAACAATATCAACAATATCAACAATATCAACAATAATAACAATATAAATCACAACATAAATATGAATAATACTAACGCCAACACAACCAATAATACAAATACTCCTACACCTACACCTTCAAATGTAAATAATACTGCAAACAGCAACAATAATTCCAATACTAATAATTCCAACAATACTAATATGAATATCAATACCAATATCAATACTAATACCAATACTAATACTAATACGAATGCTAATGCTAACAATAATAACAACAATAACAATAACATCCCAAATACTCCTGTAATAAACAATACCTCTAACCCCTCAAATTCATCCACACCTGTCATAAATAATGCTCTGAATTTTAATTTAGCAAAATTCACTGAATATCAAAAAGAGAGAATCAGATTAATTCTTGAGATTAACACTCTATTGATCTATAGAGCTGAAATTTTTTTAATTCATAAAACAAACCCAGAAGCTGCAAAGTCAACTAATTTAGAAAAATTACCTCCAAATATTAATCTTGATGAAACTTTGCCTCATTATATCAGAAGAATTCATTCCAATTTAAACACAATCAACGAAATATCTGATCTAATTAAAAAAAATGATTTCAACAAAATTATCATTCCACAAATGTTATTACCTCCTCCAATTCCTTCAAATGATTTGCTCCAAAAATATTACGTCTTTCAAAAATTGTTTCCTGAAGCAATGGAATCATTAAAGAAACACATTTTCTTATTACAACAACAAAAACAACAACAATTAATCAAGAATCAAAATAACCTATCAAATATTTCAACTCCAGCGCCAAATTCAGTTCAATCAACTCCTTTAATTGAAAACCAATCTATTGCTTCAAACTCTAACCAAATTTTATCTCCATTATCAAATACAAATATAAATAACAACAATATTACTAATAACCAAAATAATAATCAAAACAATCAAAACAACAATAACCAAAATAACAATAATAATAATAATAATCAAAATAATAATAACACTATCATCAACAATCAAAATGCTAATTCTAATAGCGTTAACAACACTTTTACAACTCCTCAACTACTTCTGCAACATCATCAACAATTTTTGAACCATCAAAAATTTCCGAAAAATCTCCAAAATGGTTTGAATCCACAATTATTGAATAGAGGTGGTGCTCAAATGAAATTGGCACAAAATCAGAATCAGAATCAGAATCAGAATCAGATTCAGAACCAGAATCAAAATCAAAATCAAAATCAAAATCAAAATCAAAATCAAAATCAGCAAAATCAGCAAAATCAACCTCAGATAATTAACTCAAATCTAATGAATCCAAATATTAATCAATCAAATGCTACTAATAACAATAACCAGCAAATAATTGGTCAGATATCAAACAATCTTAATTTTTTTTAGAAATATAATCTACATTACTTTTCTATCTATCTATATTATATAATCTAATTAAATTTTTAAAATTTATAATAAAACAAAAAAACCGGTTTAAATAGCTGTGAAAATATATAAAAACTCTTACTAAAAAAACAAAAAAAATGAGATAACAAAAATGTTATATGTAATAATTAATTAGTAAGTTGAATAAAAATATACTAGCAGAAGTGAAAAAACAAAAATGAGAAGAGAAATGAAAATATAAAAGAACAAGAAAAATAACTAAAAATTAAACTGAATGAACTATGAAAAATGTAATTTGAGAATATAATAATGCAACATCAATATGAATTATACTATTAATTTGAATTTGAATTTGAATTTGAATTTGAATTCGATATATTGTTTGAATAATATGGATCAAAGAAATTTTGGAATCTTGTATTTTTAAACACCCTCATGCCTAGAGTGCTTCCCTTTTTAAAGTTTGAATCAATTCTATTCTGTTTGAACTGAATTTCCTTCTTAATTAAAAATCTTTTTACAATTAAAAAAGCAGTAAAAGCATAAAATAAACCAAATATTAAATCTGCTCTGAAGTGATGATCCAAATAAATAGTAGCCCACCATTGGATTATGACAAAGGCCAAAGCAAGTAATTTTAGGATTATTGTGTTGCTATAATAACATATAAAGAGAAATGTCTGAACAGCCATTGCCGAATGCAAAGAAGGAAAAGCACCAAACACAATAGGAGACTTGTGGAAACCCTTTGAAGTCATATGGGTTCCCATAGCTAGGTCTACTCTAGTTAAACCAGCAGCATAACCAGGCATGTCATAATTTGGTTCAACATCTAAACCATTTAAATGAATAAACCATGGAGGGGCATTTGGGAAAAGTAAATGAGTAAAGACACCTGATATGTTTTGTATTCCTAAAGCACAGGAAAATAGTTTAATTGCACCAGGAGTTTTGAAAATGTAGAGGTAAACAGCATTTAAGATGGGAATCATGCAATGAAATAAAACATAGAAAATCCATGCTAAAATATCCTTTTTGGAAGTAATGAAGCTTGGTTGGGCAAAATAAAAATCCAAGTTTAATATTGGCCACGACAAGATAAAGAGTAGAGGAGGGAGATATTGAGAATAGCCGGGAGGATAATTGTATGTAGTTGAGAATAAGTGATTTGAATTTGTTGAAAATTGATTGATTGAGTTATTCATTTCATGAGATTGATCAGTGTTTGGGTTTAAAGATGAGTTCAAGTTTGAAGATGAGGACAGAATGTTAAGAGAATCGGAAGATGAGTTGCCAGAATTGGACTGACTCAATTTAGCAGTCGAGGAATTTTTCTTTTTGCTGATTGTATTATTTTTGTTGGTTTTATTATTGGCTAGTGTTGAATCGGAATCAAAGTCAAAGTTGTCGATAGAGTTGATATCTGAGTTACGATTATTATCATTTTCATCTTCGTTGTCATTGTCATTATCGGAAATTTCAAAGGAGGATTGATCAGAGAGTTCAAATTCATTAATATCCTGTTGCTGATTTTCTAAAGAAGAATAAGTATCAGGCTGATCGTTTGATTTAATTTTGAAGAATACCTTGTAAACTAGAAAATAACCGGTTAAAGAAAAACATACGCCAAATAGAAAGCCAATGAGGTTCAAGTCATAGACTATTAAATCTAGATTATATACCAATTTGACATAGATTTTGGGTCTAATATCGTTTGGAATTACTCCAGCATTTTTGAAAATGAATAGCCAAATGAAGACCGGGGAAAAGTTTATAATGAAATTCAAGGTCAAATAAAAAATGTTTCTTTCATTAAGACAGTTTAGATATATTTTGTGATAAACCAATGAAACCAAAAAAACTATCGGTTTCAATAGTAGTCTTGGAGTTATTGACATTGCAAACTGTGGTTTTCTATTGTTTTGTTTCGTAGAATGAAACTCTTTTTAAAATATTTTTTAGATTTTTGTTTTATTTGAGCAATCTAATTTAAGTTGGATGAGATTAATTGAAATTGATTTCAGGAATTGTGAAAAAGAGCCAAGAAACAAGAAGAGCTGTTAACTTCGGCATAGGAAACAGACAAAAAGGAGCAAGGAGCAGCAAAAGCAGCAGCAAAAAAAGGAAAGCAGGAGGAAAGGCTGGAGAAGAAGAAGCAGAGGCAACAACAAAAGAGAAACCAAAAAAGAACAGGTCAGAAGAGAAAGAAACTAAAGAAGAAACACTGGGCATGAGAATTTGAGCCTTATAAACGTTTTTCGGTTCGCGTTGTCTCCGCACCGCCGCTGCTTCGGCTCCGCGCCGTTCCGCGCCTGACCGCCGACGGGGACAAACAGCCGCAGGGACGCGAGCCAGGGCTAAGCCACATAAGTGGTAGCGTCTCCGATTGGCTGGGATAACGATCCGTCCAAATAGACAGATCCCTACGGGTGGTGTGTGCCGATGCGCACGCGCAGCGCTGCATAAAAGCCACACCCATGGCGCGCTGACGGCTGTGCTGCCTTTGCTGCTTGAGCAGCTGCTCTTTTTGGCTCTGCTTGAATTAATAATAGAAAGCTATATACTTCGCATGGCGTGCCAATCACATGGGAGGAGGTCTTCTGCGCCCGCCAGAAGAGTTGCTGGATATGCTGTTGTATCTGCTGTCGATGACGGTTCTGCCACTCGTGTTTCCATTAGTGGTGTTTCCACTGTTGATGCTGCTTCCACTCAAAGAGCTGAACGAGCTGTCTGCGCTGTTAGCGCTGTTCCCCCGGTTGATCAAATAGCTGCTTAGCGTCGTGCTGGGTGTGAGGTCGCTATTGCTGATACCAGTTATCACATTGTTCACAGCGTTAATCGTGTTCAAACTAGCCACTTGTTCTGAGCCCATGCTGAAAATCTTGGTGATCTTGCTGTGCAAATCCTGAATGAACTTTTTGATTGTAATGCAGTTATAAATTATTTCATTGATCTTAACTTCAACTTGAATCTTGATTTCAAGATTCAAATTATCTTGCCCATTATTAAGCTCCTGATTGACAATAATCTGGTTAACCAAATTATTAAAATTATAATCGCTGCTGTAGTTGACACTTATATTATTTCCATTGCTATTTTCTATCACTTGCTCAATCGATATTAATTCCTGTTTAAACGAATGCTCTAAAATAGAATTAGCCTTGTTAAGATCAATTACTTTCTCCACATTATAATCGATGTTTTCAATATTAAACAATAGTCTAATTAATTTACTATCCTGGTTATCCAAATAAAATTCACAGCTTGGGTCATCTTCGTTTATTTTAATATTTTTAATAACGTTATTCAATTTAACCTTTAGACTTATGTCTTCATATCTACTATTACCGCCACTATTATCTTCATCGATATTTTTCTTATTCAAATCATTAACAAATACTCTAATATAATATCCCTCAATTCTGTGACCTGTAGTTTTATCGTTGATCTTGATAATGGTGGAAATGTTTCGAATTTCAATCAGACTTTCAATATATCCAATAGAGTTCACTATAAACCGATAATTAGATAAACAGTTCACAATAGTCTGGTATATCGCTTCATTCTTATTAATTGTATTCTTTCCATTATTTTTAATTATTTTATCGTATATCATTGAGCAATTTTCAACTGAATCCTTAATACTTTCATTCCCGTTGCCATTAATACTCATGCTTAGACTTTCATTTGTGATTCCATTAATATTATTAACTTGTTTAATAATCAATTCAAACATCAACTCACATAAATACTTGAATCCCTCATAAATAATCCGAAACTCATCAGTGTATATCAACGATATAATATATTTGCTTTCATTTCCTAATCCTTCTTTTCCTTTTTCTCTTTCCTTCTTCTCCCCATTTACTAATATTTCTTTCAATTTCAATAATTTTTCATTAACTATTTCTATAAGTTTAATTGCTGATGACGTTATTCCGTATACTTTATTTCTAGGGGCACTTCCATCTTCCAATTCAATATCTTTTTTAAATTCCTTTCTAATATCGTTATTTAATTTGAATATTTTAATTTTCAAAAATTCTTTAAAATAAAAATTCTCAATTGAATAGGGAAACGGTAAATCATTCTTCTTGTTAATGATTTGATCGTAAATGAATTTAACTTGAACCAATTTTAAATAACTATCAATGATATCTAAATTACTATAACTATTACTGAATTCTTTCAATCCTTTAAAATTTCCTTCATTTTCTAACTCATCAAATCTTTCTAAAAGTTCTTGCAAAAAAATCTCTGATGATTTTGAAAATTTAATCATATATATATACCCAGTTCTCTCAGGTAAAAGTCGTATTAATTTTGAAAACTTGGAATGTATTCCATAATAATTTTCAATAATGTATACTGAATACTGTTGGAAATTATTTATCATCGTTATTAAATCTGTTGTCAATTGATTTATTTCTTTAAATGAGCGATTGGAGTTTTCCAAAAATTCGTTTAAAATACTATCGTAATTTCTGATACTAATCTCATCAACTAAATTCTCAATTTCTTTGAAATATACAGAAAGGTTTTTTTCTTTAACAAACGCTTTGAAAAACTCCTTTTCTTCAATCAAACCTATGTATTTATAGTTCTTAACCTCATTGCACAAAATTTCTTTAAAATTGATCCGGTTTTTGTAGTCTTGATATAAATTGTTATTATTAAATGTCTTCTTTATGAAATCAATAATTTTTAAAAAAGTTTTTTCAAAATTATTTATTAAATATATTTTATCGTAGTTAGGCCAATTATCAAATTTATGAAAAAAATAGCTGTTATCAAGCTTATTATTATTGAAATTGAAAAACAATTTAGATAATTTATTTTCACAAATTGAAAATAACTTTAATAATCTTGAAAGATATAAACTTAAATCAGATGAATTTTGGAAATTAAAATTTAATATGGTTTTGTTACAAGCTTTATAAATTAGGGAATAAGCTAAAGAATAATTAATTCTCCAATATTTTGCAAGTAAATAGATAAATTGAATACAATCTTCTGATAGTATATCATTATT